>JACEVL010000434.1:55000-90000 GCA_020284085.1 Aporrectodea caliginosa | reverse complement strand
ATATGACATAATTAGTTCAACCACATTACCAAAATAATTCAAATAAACAAGTCAGTGACAGGCTGAGTGACTATCACGCAGTGGGCACTGTACAGAAGCTGCATCAACAACAAACAATGATAGCTTTAACTTCATCAAACTCGATCAACTTCATTTTCTAATGTGAACGGACAAACCCAAAATCAAACAACGATTCACATAGCCGTTTATTCGGCAGTCTACTTACTAGTCATGGTCCTGGCAAGTGGCAATTGAACAAAAATTGTAAAAATAATGTCACATGCATTGCATGACAGGGCAGTATAGGCTAATGAATCTGGAGTTGATATTGATTTAACAGAATCACTTACAGTGTAAGTGCAGAATGATTATACTATAGAAATCCAAGCCATTAGCCTACATGACCCTGTAATGCTATGCATTTTACATCATCTTACAAGACACTATAATATGTAACATCAGATTCTGTGACTGGAATCGACAGATGTCTTCATTAAGTTTAATTTCAAACCTAATAGGCTCCTATTAGGGAAGAATTTAGAAGGTTTATAATTTATTATTGTAAATTAACATTAAAAGTAGAGTATTACCTGTTTCAACTCGAATAACAGCCGAAACATAATTGTCTCGCTGACTGTACATCTGTCTCAAACGGATTTCGATTCGTTGCTGATTTCACTTGAAACGATCATTGATAGATGATCTGCCTTGTGCAATATGATAGCGGCGCTTCATTAAAATATAATAACAAAAAACAATAATAACAGCAACAACAATGTTAATCTTGGCAAACTCTGCTAGCTAGCCTCGTAGACTATCAGTAACGATGATCTGAACGCTTCATTTAAAAACAAACAAATCCATCAAATTCATCTCATAAATGAAAATGTCGGTTTCAGCTAATAAAATATGTTTGCATAAGAAATCAGCTCCCGAATGATAACGACGCTTCAGAAGTCATTTAAAATAATAATAAAAGAATTATAATAACAACAACAATATTAAACAATGCCTGCTTATTAATCATAAAACGGGTCCTCGCAAACTAGACAATAATAGTCTCTCCTCACTACACTGCATCGAGTTGGTTGAATGCTAATATCTCTTCAGTAACTGTTCAATGTCTATTATATTTCAGCCAGAGAATGAGTTTATCATCGAATCCGTTCGCTGGTCGTCTGTTGATCATTCTTCTTGTCGTCACTTTGACGGTTTCTGTGGCATCGGAAAAAGTCGACGACAATGATTCACTTCAGGCATGTGTATTATACTCATCGTTCGACATCGCCATTTTACTCTAGGAATTTGCAGCGTTAATTTTTTCAGCACATAACTGAATCCATAAGAAAAATTGCAGCTTAAACTCATACCTTTCTTTAGCTGGGCCTTCAGTCTCCTCCTCTCTCTAATTCTGCAGCTGCTCTTTAATCATCGAGGGCCTAGTTATTTGGAACTCCTGGAAGACATCTGCCAATTCGGTCATCCTCTCTTTTACCAGTCAATCCCAACACTTTCTCGCATACCAACAGTCCTGAAGTACCGGCATTTGACTCAAGACTGAAAAACTGAACTGCTGAAGCTATCCTTTTCTTGCTCTGCCTCTGCAACCCACCGTAGACCACCAGCATCAGTGATTTTAGTTGTAACATCATGATGAACCCTTGATTTCATCCCTCCGGATTCTGACCCGGCACTGAACCTGACCAAACTACCTGGCTCATGTAGACTTGATTTAGTAGAATAGCGTCGCTGGCCTGCGTGTCTCGGATTTTGGTTGAAGCTCAGAGTTTTCAGAGCTTTACAATAACAGTGTATACTGCAGTCTATCGAATCGAAGTGAGACCGCATTTCGCACTCGTAATGCTGTTGAGAAATCGATCAAGATTAAATACACGAATAGGCTAAGGGCATCAGAGGCAGGGTGCTGGTTGTAAGGTTGCTGATGAAGATAATTTTTTTTGTAGTCTAGGCTTTAATAATTCTATGTTTAGAACGTACAGCGCGGCCAAAGTTAAAAGCGAATTCGTATTCATGTTCTACTTATCTTCCATTGGATAAAGGAGACCTATAGCCTATTATCGCGCCCGTCCCCCACCCTGGCGATGCCGTCGCCGATTGCGAGAATGGAGGGAGAGGGGAAGCGGGTTTGGAGGGAAGCTGTTCTTGATAGGCGACCACCGAAGGGTTTGTCAAACCAGATCTACCTTGAGAGGCTACCTGCCTATAACTCACAGGAGGATAATCAGAAGCGTAATCAATTCTAGTTTTTACCGCAAGACGTGAACTTCGTCTGGGTAGCGCCATCGAAGATTCGTTTTCATTGTTTGACTCATATTCGTTTATTAAGTCCTCAGGATTTAAAGACCGGTATAATATGCTCGCGCCTTCCTTTGGGATCGCAGCGCCCTCTGGAAAGAGAACGGGGTTCGTTCCCGCCAAACCATCTTCATCGTCAGATTGTGTTAGGAGACTTGGCGCCAACCTGTGGTGATTTCCCGCCAAAAGAGAGGGTGGTTCTTCCGCGCTTTCACCTCTTCCCGCCAAACCTGGCAAAGTTCCCACCAATTGGACTTCGCTCTCCGAGTAGGAGCTGCCCTGATCGTCGTCGTGAGAACGACGTTTCTCCAGGCTCTGGGATTCGAACCATACTCTTTCAAAAAGTTGCTCAAGCCTATCCTCTTGCCTACCTTGAGCTAAATTTAATGAGTTCATCAACATCTTCATCGAATCCATCTCTGTGTGCTCCACAGATTTTTCAGTCATCTTTAATTATTTAAAAATTTGTGAACGGACGTTTTGCATATATAATGAGCACAGGTGTTCCTAAGGTTTATGTATAATATTATAATGTGTATCGATTGTTAGCCGGCCAATGCGTATAATATACGCTCAAACATATAATATATAATATTATTATATATTATATGTTTGAGCCAGAGGCTAGCGGGCGCTCCGCGCCTGGCCTTAAGTAAACATTGGCTGACGGTAGATTGTTTCTTAGCACGAGCATATAGCGCGCCTAAAGTTAAAACTTGCTGACGGCAGTCTTTTGAACAGTACAGTTGTTTTAATGCTGAAGTTACAGTTAAGTTGTGTTTGATGAAGGAACACTGATATTGAAGTTTTGATGAATAACTGTGTTTGAAGAATAACTGTGTTTGAAGACGAAATATTCAAAGAACTGTGTCAATTTAATTCTTAAACAGTTATAAGACGTTGAGCGATATTATGTAGAGGTAAGGAAAAGTGTTTTGAGTTAGGTCACAACTAAGAAAGGAGAAGACTTGGTGACATATTTTTGGTGACAGCGGTGGGATACGAACCCCCCGCGCCCCCCAGAGGAGACAGATTGGAAAAGTGAACTTACAGTGTGTGGCAGGAGATGCCATTCCTGCAAAGTTGGTAAAAGTTGATGTAAGGCTGTGTTGTAACGATGTGGAAGAAGTAATTCCGCATAAAGTCAAATGTTCATTTACACAAGGTGTAAATGAACATATGACTTTATGCGGAATTACTTCTTCCACATCGTAACTGATTACGATTACGAATGTATCTTTGAGAAATCCTGAATAGATCCACGATGCATTTATTTCGTGTGACGAAAAGAACCCACGATTTATTAACCTACACTAAGCCTACATTCGCTTCCACATTGTAGCCTAAATTGGCCTTCTTATAGGTTACTACAGGGGTGGGCAAACTACGGCCCGCGGGCCAGATCCGGCCCGCCAACGCTTTTTATCCGGCCCGCCAACGCATTTCATCTGGTCCAAACAATTCTTTAGAAAAGTAAAAGTCATAAATTTCAGAACGCCAGAAGAATTCCTCATGCTGCTTTCTTATTTGCTATTCCGGTTTGTATTATTCTCATCCACTTACATCTGTGAACAAACATTTTCAACTTTGAAGATAAACAAATCCAAGTAAAAATCTCAGTTAGCTGATCTAAATTTCAACTCCATAACACGAATGTGAACTTAGTCTCTCGAAGCCGCTATTATCGGCTTCGCCAGCTCCGAATGGTTTCTCGCTCTTTCTCATGATGCCCTATAGTGGCTCTTGCTTTCTTTACTAGTCGAATTGACCACTGTTCATCGACTCTCCTTGGTCTCACCTTGGAGTTCTGGGGCGACTAGATCGGGTTCTGTGTTCGGCTGCTTGGCTCATTGTGCGAATTCCCACATTCGGCTCCGTCTTTGCCTAGATGCGCGATGTGTTGCACTGTCTTGCTGCCTTTGGCCCAATGGATCTCATACCGGATTCCTGCTTTTGTTTCACGCTGCACCCTCGGCTGTGCTCTATCTTACCTCCAGGGGTGATCTCTGCCGCCCAGTGGCCGACGTTGTAGCAGGCCCTCCACCTGGAATGACCTACCATCGGAGCTGCGTTTGCTACCTCTGACCAATCTAACTGCGTTTTATAAATCACTTAAGTCTTTTTTCAATAGCCGTGTCTGGGCTAGGAACACCCTGAGTAGGTTTGTTGAAGGTGAACTACATAAGCGCCCAGAATTAATGAATGCAACCACTCTGGATTAAGGGAAAATTGTTATGCATGTTCACAGTTGCATACATCTCACAAGTTATAGGAAAGTACAATTAGTTTAAGATTATGGACTCCCTAGTCACATTCAAAATAAGCTATAAACAGTTCTTGATATCTGGCTACTAACCGGTTTATTCTTTTGTTTGTTCTGTTTTGTTTTGTTTTGTTTCGTTTCATTCTATTTTATTCTATCTTGGTTTGAAGCACCACATTGAATGATGCATTCTGAAACTGGAAATTTGTTACTAATCACTCGATACATGTCATAGTTAGAATGAATCTCACTTCTTGATGGTTAATTAATTGCTGTCCTTGAACTACATTGTAAGGTGGACTCGATAAGCTCAGTTGAGCTTTTTCCCCTTCCAGAATGATTCTTATGTTAAGCCAACACTTTGTGTATCCTATTATGTGAATAACTGTACCGTTGTGTTGTGACAAATAAAATTGAAATTGAATTGAAATTGAAAATGGAATTTTAATTCGGTAAACTTTTTTAATTTTAGTTGTTATTAAAAGTTAGAAATTTTGTATGTAGCCCCCCGAATTTTTTTGGCGTGTTATGTGGCCCAATGTGCCAAAAGTTTGCCCACCCCTGGGTTACTATGTTCCATAAATGACTACTGAGTATATCTTAAACATGTAATAGTATGGCGCCCGTTATTGATCGCCTCTTCTCTGCCAGCGCTGCATGCAGCGCGTCGTTGGCTTCGTGATGCAAGTCACGTAGGCCCTTTGGCGGCCTTTGTCGGAGCTCGCTGATTGGTAGAAAACCCCGCGGAACTCTCCCGCGCTTTTTGGCTATATAAACCACTCTTGGCGGTTTTAGTCAGAGTCGCTTTCTGTGCTGGTTGGCCCTGTGTGGTTCATTTCCTTTGGGTTGGATTCGATTCCTGGTTTTCGCCGGTGTTGACAGCTTATAAGGTTGGAAAAGTAAACTCCAAATTTATAAAGCGCTACTCTAAAGCTAAGAGCATAGCACCAGCTTATTAACGAGCGCTGCGTCGTATCAGAGGGGTTTTTCAGAGATCGATGTCCAGTAGAGGTTCGAGTCCTATTGCCATAGAGAACAGAAAGGGAGGCAAAGCAAAGGTTACGGCGGGTTTCGTTGAGGACGAGAAGCTTAGAAGACAGATGATCGGATTGGGATTGCTAGAGTCGTTCTTTATTTCTTCTCTTAGACTGACCATTTGTTGGCGAAACTTGAAAAAAACACTAAGAAGACGAACGATGGAAGACTTCCCGGAGAGCCATCACCAGGTGACAACGCCAAAGGAAACATTGTCAAACGCGGCGGACGTAAGTCCCTTGAATTACTTACGTAGGCCTACACTGTATAATAGTTTTATATAATTTTAGTCTTCAAGGCACAAAGGGGTCTTGCCCCAAAATATTTAGCTGATGTATTACTCCGGCCTCTTGCAGCCTCCTCCCATCGACCACTACGCTCATCAAACAGGCTTGATCTTTTAGTTCCTCATACTAGAACAGCTATGGCCCAGTCCCGTTCATTTAACGCAATTGGTCCCTCACTTTGGAATTCGCTGTCTCCATCTACTCGCTCTCGAATTCTAGCTAGTAACCTCTCTTCCACCTTTGCTTTTCTCAAAACCTTTTTCTTCTCTTGTGGCCTTGCGCACTGGGAGTGCCTCTGAATGGTTCACCCTATGAGAGGCGCTTTATAAATGTTTGAATACAATACAATAATAGTGTATAATTATACTCGTGCGTGCATACATGCATACATGATTATATGCATGTATATATATATATATATATATATATATATATATATATATACACCAATAGACCTTTGAGAATCAAGTGACTAGCGGACCGCCAGGCGGTCCGCAAGTTTAAAAACTAGCGGGCCGCCAGGCTGGTGTCAGATCATTTATATCGGGAAAAAGTTGTTTTTTTTAGTTTTAACGAGTTCGAAAATTTAAGGAAACTGTATGAAACTACTAATTTAAATAATCTAACATTGCATGATGCGAAGAGTTTTGAATCTATGAAAAAGTATGCAGTGAAGAATGCTACACATGCAGAATAAGATCCAATATTATTCATTACGATTGTGAGGTGTTCCGTAGTCGAGTGGTTAGCGTGCTGAAATGTAAGTTCAACGGTTTGAGGTTCGAATCCCACCAGGGCAGAATATTTTTCTTATGCTATCCCCGTTATTTGTATGGACATTTGAAAACTTACCTATTTCCCTGGGTCTGGATTTTGGAGTGCTTATGAGTAGTTACCTTGGTTAGGGTAAGGTTAGGCGTCGTGAGGGTCGGTTAGGGTCAGGGTTAGGGTTAGTGTTGTAATTAAAAACATGGTACCATATCCTAGCACCATGCCAAAAGATACCGTAAAACGCCAGTAAACTTACGCATCCCGATACTAAATGTTCTCCACCTTAGCGCAATAAAGCTTAAATTAAGGTTCTCTGTCAATTTTCCGTCTTGGCGGACCGCTAGTGTTCGAAATTTGAGCGCCGCTTGTCTCTCTCTGGAGTCAGGTGAGACTGGCGGCCCGCTAGTATTGGAAATTTGCGGACCGCCTGGCGGTCCGCTAGTCACAGCCTTTGAGAATAGAGGCTACATAAGTTATGGCATTCACGACTTGCATTGGCTTCCAGTAGAATTTAGAATAAGATTTAAACGGATTTATCTTACACGTAAAACCCTCATAACGAGCGCTTCTGCCTGCCTTCAACCACTAGTCTTTCCTTACATTCAACATGCAGTCTGCGATCTTGGGGTATGGGTCTATCGGTTGAGCCTCGGTGTAGTACTCTCATGGGCTCTCGTGCATTCCATTTGGTTGCCCTTAAGGGATAGAAACAACTACCAATTTTTGTCCGAAGTGTGAACCCTTTCTCTTCCAATAAGAACACATCAAAGCTCATTACTTCTCATCGGCTTTCAAGAATTTGGCTATCTAACAGACCTTCACCTGGCCACTGACTTACTGCGCCTCAGTTTTGCATTACTCTGTGTCCTTGCCCGTGTTAAAACGTTTTCACTAAAAATAATGATAATTAATTATAATAAAAATGAATTTTGTAGTAGTAGTAGTAGTAGTAGTAGTAGTAGTAGTAGCAGCAGCAGCAGCAGCAGCAGCAGCAGCAGCAGCAGCAGCAGCAGCAGCAGCAACAGTAGCAGCAGCAGTAGCAGTAGCAGTAGGCCTAGCAGTAGCAGTAGCAGTAGTAGTAGTAGTGCGCCCCCATTGATTTTGCGCATAGTTGCAGAGACATTTTGATTATTTGTATATTATTATAACAACACGATTTTCGACGTGATTGTCGGAAAACACTAAATTCCTATATCCTTAGGTAGTCATTTAAAATTAACACATAAAGTGTAAGATTAATTAGTAAGCTAGTAGTGTACCGACCGTTAAAACACGGCACGCTCTACAAGTGGGACCTATATCTTTGCTTGGTAATATGAAAATTCATATTGTCAACCCAGAGACGGTGAAATGCCTTCAGTATCGGCTAATTGGGTATCGTATTCCTTGTGTTGTGTTTAGCCGATAGCTTGCGAGATAACAGGTCCGGTTGGTGAAGCGCGAAGTCAGGACGTTGTATATATATATGTGTATGATATATCATATAATTATGTACCCTTACATATATATATAAAATATATATAAACAATTAAACATTGGGCAGCCGCCCACCTTTCGCCGAGACAAGTAGGAATAGGCGTGTCAGGGGTGGAGAGGCGGCAGTGCATGCGGCCAGGCGTTTCGTAGGATCAATGCCCTCAGACTCTGTACTGGCGAAGCTGGACTTTAAAATGCCTTTAACAGCTTGTATAGAGACCGTATGCTTGCCGCACTGGATGAGGTGCTACCGGAACTGATGCCGTATTGCCAACTCGCTTACGCTGAGGCGTCAGACCTCCGATTTGGTCGCTACACCATCGTCTCGCAAGTCGGCCCGCAACAGGGCGACCCTTTGGGCCCGCTCCTGTTTTGTCTACCTCTGCAGCCAATCTTACAAAGCCTCTCATCGCCGCTGGTGCTGGGCTACCTTGATGACATAACCTTGGGAGGAAAGGCAGACACCGTGGCGGAGGACGTGGCGGTGCTGGAACGTGAGAGCAGACTATTGGGCCTGCAGCTCAATCACGCCAAATGTGAGCTCATCGTCAACTCAACAGGACAAGAGCCTCCTGCAATCTTCCGACAATTCTCAAAAATAGAGCCTGGCGCGGCATGTCTACTGGGTGCTCCTCTTTCCACCGAGGAAGCACTCACCTCATGCCTGGAAAATCGGTGCGCAGAATTAACAACCGCAATCGACAGACTGTCAAAAGTCGCAAAAAACGACGCTCTCATCTTACTCAGGAGCTCGATGAGCTCCCAGAAACTCCTTCACACCTTAAGATGCTGCCAATGCATGGACCACACACTGATCGACAAATACGACTCTCTGCTGCGGGACGGTCTGGGATCCATACTGAACATCGACATGACTGACAACCAATGGATCCAGGCGTCACTGCCAATCAAGCTCGAGGGACTTGGTATTCGACGGACTGCCTCGCTTGCATTACCTGCCTTTTTGGCGTCTGCTGCAGGCACCCATGCTAGGAGCAAGTCACTCAGACAACGACGAGGTGTTGGAGATGCTGGCGCTTAGGTGGAGGGAGGAGAATCAGGGCTCGCTACCGGAAGGAGACGGATCGAAGAAACAGTCGCAGTGGGACGGTCCCCTCATCAGGAGAGAAGCGATGTCACTTCGTGCTGGATTCAAAAACGCATATCACAAGGCCCGACTCGGGGCGGTGGCTTCGGCACACGCAGGGGACTGGCTGCTGCCGCTGCCGCTGTCGGCCTGCGGGTTGCGGATGGACGATGAGGCAATAAGAATCGCGGCGTGCCTGCGCCTGGGAGCAACGACCTGCGAACCGCACATCTGTCCATGCGGGGCGATGGTGGCGGCGGATGGATCGCACGGGCTGTCCTGCGGGCTGGGACCAGGTAGGCTCGCCAGACACGCAATCTTGAACGATCTCATCAGCCGCGGCCTCTCGCGTGCTGGCGTCCCTAATATCAAGGAACCTCCGGGAATGTCAAGAACGGATGGAAAGCGCCCGGATGGTCTAACGCTTATTCCCTGGCGAGGCGGACGCAGCCTTGTATGGGACGTCACAGTGACGGACACCGTAGCACCCTCATATCTACACTCAACGGCCGCCATGGCGGGTGCGGCGGCGGAGCAGGCGGCCAATAGGAAAAACGAAAAATACAGTCAGCTGATCTCGACCCACCTTTTCGTGCCAATTGCGTTTGAAACCATGGGCCCTATAAACACCACGGGCATGGACTTCATCAGAGAGCTGGGGAAACGCATAACCCTAACCACCGGAGATTTAAAGGAAACTAGCTACCTTTTCCAGCGCCTGTCAGTAGCTATACAGCGCTTTAACGCGATCGCCTTTCGTGGCTCTTTTATGCAGCCGGAACCGGATCTTGCCGAGGGATAAACCGTTCCAGAAAACCATCTCTCTTTCTCCGGATATTAGTTTTGATAGCCTGAGGGATCAGTACTACCTCGGGTTAAAATAATAATAATAATAATAATAATAATAATAATAATAATAATAATAATAATAATAATAATAATAATAATAATAATAATAATAATAAGAACAACAACAACAACAATAATAATAATAATAATAATAATAATAGCAGTGGTAGTAGTAGCAGTAGTTGTAACAGCAGCAGCAGCAGTAGTTAAAAACAATAAAAGGCACTTATTGGCAGAAACAAGCTAACCATATGTGTATTGACACATTCAACTAAGCTTATATGAAGTACACATAAAAACTCTCTTCTTAAACCGCTGAGAATAACAGCCGTTTGTTTGCCTTATTTTCCTCTTACCGTATAAAACAGGGACGCACCTCCAAATAGCCGTAAGTTCAACTCACGCTGAGGTAAAACTCGATGTGTGCCCCGTTGTACAACTCTTTCCGTTTATTACGTTCACTGGTCACTAACTAGCATTCAGTGCCTATATATAGCATTATATGTTTTTTTGTAGGCAATTGTATTTGGTTCGATCCGTCGAGAAACAGATGTGTCAATCGACGTCGATAGTGACTCTGCAGGCTCTTTCTGTCAAGTGGACGCTCGCGCACATGACCGTCGAACTTATGTTGTGATGAGTCAGTGCGCTTTTGCAAAAACTTGATAGCAATTTTGAAAACTTACACTCTAGCCAACGGATCTACTGTAGGACCTGACACTCATTGCTTATACATAATTTATATATATATATATATATATATATATATATATATATAATCAGTTCCTGACGTCAGCCAATTGGCGGTGATGGGTACGAATAAATGATCGCCATTGTCCTCGTTCATTTGTCAAGTCCATTGTTTTCTTAGTGCTAGTCCAAGTGATTTATGTCCTCATTTAGGCACCCTGACAAAGTAGCCGCGACAGCAAAACAAAATAGCCCGACAAAACAGCTCAAATGTTTTATGGTGTCATTAATGTTATCATGGCAACTAAAACGTTACTACTAGCAGCATACAATGTTAGACTACGACACAAAAACTTTGAACGTATAGTCCATTGTAACCATCACACTATGTTATGTTGTATCACACTATTTTATGTTGTATGCGGCTCCTGTCTGGTGGGGGGGGGTCGTTAGACAGGAGGGACGGGTTAGACTCCAGGTCATAATAAGACGACTGGTTCGGGTGGACTTTCTTCCGGATTCGTGTAAAAGCTTCGAGCAGCATAGCTGTTCTTCTCGGCAATAATTAACGACCCTGCTCATGAACTACATGGACAATAATTACCCTCCATAAAACCAGCTATATACTCTATGCGTCCTCATGCCCATAACAAAGTTATACCCGCTGCGGACAGTTTAGCCCGTAAAATATTTATTATTAGGATGCTTTACTCTTGACCAAAACACTGTACACTGCCTAGTTTGATAAACAATAGAAATTAAAATGTAGCATTTGAGATCATAGGCCATTGTAGAATGTAAACTAAAATGCGTTAGCAATTGGATATACTTACTTGCTTACTTGCTCAACTTGTCTTTAAACAAGATCCAATGAACGCTTTTGTCAGTTTAGTTTACAGTTTCCTAAATACCAACATTATGAACAATTCTGCGAAGATAGGCCATCTTACTTACGCGATCTTTGCCGCCCAGTTTCTGACGTAGCGGCGCGCCGTGTGCTTTGCTCTGCGACAAGGGGTGAACATTTAGTTCCAACGCTGAGCTTTCTTAGTTGTGGACCTTCCATCTGGAATGATCTCCCGCCAGAGCTGCGTTCGTTACTCCTGATCAACCCAACTGGTTTTTATAAGTCACTCAAGTCTTTTTTCTTTAGTCATGTCTTGGCTGAGAGCGCTCCTGAGTAGGTTTCTTGAAGGGGCGCCGTATAAATTCTCACATAATGAATGAATGAATTAGAGAATGTCAGATTCGCCGCAAGGTGTAATGAGAGTTTGCGGTCGTCGGTTTGGTTGAACGTACTTCGCCTTCGAAGTTTGCGGCTGTCGGATCCTTGCAAGATAACGCGCGATATATCTCCACACTAGCACACTATTTGAGATGAGGTGTTGGGGTTTTCGGGTCTGTTTTGTTTCTGGGCCATTTCGTCTGGAGCAATTTCGAGGGCTGAGAATTATAAGGCTCTATGTCCACTATATAGCATTTTTGAGTTATTGGTAGCATTGGAAAGATCTTTTTCAGAGCTCTATGTCCACCGAGACACTAGTTTGTAGCTTGTTTAGAAGTTGAGATATTTTGAAAGTTATAAAGCTCTATGTCACACATTTCCATCTTTTTGAGAATTATTAAGCTCTATGTCCTACAGCAAATAAGATCGCTGCATTCAAGCCACGTGATATGAATCTATCCAGTATTAGGCCTCTTAGGCTCAATGTCAACAAAGTGGCGGCTCGTTCACATCGGGTATCACGGAAAAATTTACTGATTTAGAATTTCTAGCTCTCTCACAGGATGAAGGGGGATAAGATAATAATTTTACATATAGTTTAATTCAAGAGTTCTTCACTGTATAAAATTATACGTGGTATTTCTATAGTTTTGAATGATTTGTAGAGTGCACTGCTCATTATGTAGGCTAAGTCAAGACGTACCTTTAACACATCAAATAAACGTCGATGCTTTAACACTCATTCGTTAACTCTTCTGTAGATGTAACCGTAGCATTAACTAACTATGCACTGCAAATTACTAAAATCTGTGCTCGTTAATTGTGCTTAATCGGTGCCTTAGTCAAGAAGACTTGCAAAATAAGGTCCGACTAAATATGGACCAACAAACAGTTACAGTCACTCGTACCAACAGACGAAACAGTTCACTTTGAAGGAGACACATGTACTGTAAATTTTAGTCTGTAAAAGATTTCATGTTATGCGAGACATGCGGTCAATTCCAGGGATGTTCGTGCGAAACTAGAATGTCTGGTGAAGCAAATGAGTATTAATAAGAAAGGAAACCAGCCAGCATCATCAGAAGCCAAACAGGATGACAATAAAAAAAATAGGAAAGGAAAACAGTCAGTAGCAACTTTGGTCAAGCATGCAGATAACAGAAATATTAGCAAGAAAGGAAAGCATTCATAAGCCAAGCAGGATGACACTAAAAAAATAGGAAAGGAAAACAGTCAGTAGCAACTTTGGTCAAGCAGATAACAGAAATATTAGCAAGAAAGGAAAGCATTCATAAGCCAAGCAGGATGACACTAACAAAAATAGGAAAGGAAAACAGTCAGTAGCAACTTTGGTCAAGCAGATAACAGAAATATTAACAAGAAAGGAAAGCATTCATAAGCCAAGCAGGATGACACTAACAAAAATTGGAAAGGAAAACAGTCAGTAGCAACTTTGGTCAAGTAGATAACAGAAATATTAGCAAGAAAGGAAAGCATTCATAAGTCAAGCAGGATGACACTAACAAAATAGGAAAGGAAAACAGTCAGTAGCAATTTTGGTCAACAAGATAACAGAAATATTAGCAAGAAAGGAAAGCATTCATAAGCCAAGCAGGAAGACACTAAAAAAATAGGAAAGGAAAACAGTCAGTAGCAATTTTGGTCAACAATATAACAGAAATATTAGCAAGAAAGGAAAGCATTCATAAGCCAAGCAGGAAGACACTAAAAAAATAGGAAAGGAAAACAGTCAGTAGCAATTTTGGTCAACAATATAACAGAAATATTAGCATGAAAGGAAAGCATTCAGCAGCATCAAAAGCTACACAGGATGACATTAACAAAATCGGAAAAGAAAACAGCCAATAGCAACATCTTTCAAACTTTAACAGTACTGTGAAAGAACAATGTAATAACATTCACATGATAATTTCTCCTCAATTGCTCCAAACCATTCTATAAATGTAATGTTACTACGAGCTGCTATTAAGAGCATCACAATAAATTAACAACAGAAAAATCTAGATCAGTTAGGTCCTATTACAACGTTGCATTAACAACATTGAGAATTATTTTACTCTTATATCCAAAAGTGGCTCAAAAAAGCTAAAATCAAGCCAATAATTTATATTTATTATCTGAATGTCTGCTAAAATCATGGATCCACAAGATGCTTTAACCGCAAAACACACTGAGAATAAGAAATCCGTTTGTTTCATGCTCCCACGCTAATTCAACCTTTAAAACTGTTATGTTTGTTCGGTGTTTAATGGATTATAACTTATAATTCTCAGCCCTCACATTCTGTACATTGAGTGTTATATGGCTCTATGTCCATTTTATACATGGGGCATTCTTTACAAAAATTCATAAAAATTTTTGCGCGTTTTGTTTGCAGCCTTTTGCTCTGTACAATGTTACTGTATTAATAAAAGAACAAAAGCAATTAGTTACATTTGTAATATTTTCAATATTCTTTTTGTGTTTGTATGCTGAACTTTCAAATTCGAATATCTCGGAATTGTACTTTTTGGACATAGAGCCTTATAATTCTCAGCCCTCGATTTGTCTTCGGCCACGGACGAAGGGGTTTCTGTCGCCGCTATCGTAGTAGGTATCGGAACGAGAAAGGAAAGGAACCTATCCTGTAGAAATGTTGGCATCTGTTCTTCTGTGTTATTGATGGGTAACTCTAAGAGAATCGTTAAGGTCATTTTGGGTGTCGACATTAAGTAGTTGTACAAAGTGTTCCTCCCATCGTTTCTGTATGCTTGCATCGTCTGCTAGCATTTTATCATTTGCGTCTTTGATTCATGCAACTTTGGAGGAGTTCTAATACATTGTCTGATATCTATTGGTCTTCGGTTACTTGCAAGCTCTTCCGACGGCGTCGTTACCTGCTGTTTGTATTCTTTTCCATGTTTGACCACCTGTTTTCCTGATCGATGATCTGTATGTTCCCCTCTATTTCGTCTTCATACTTTCTTCGGATGTCATTATCTGTCCGTTTCTTGGTATCTTACTTAATGTTCTCTGCTGGTAGGATTTCTCTCCTTAATCTGATTTTCATGTTGGCTATTACTAGTATTATTATTAATTATTATTATTTGGTTTCCATAAAACTGTGTTTTGGTAACTCACTCCATTCATTGGCAACATTAAGACAGGTATTTATTCCCAATCTATAAATGGCTCAAAACTTTCTGGCAGAAACCACGACACATGACACCCATCTTGCATTCATTGCACTGGCTGCCATGCAGTTGGGTAAAGAATGATAAATCTGTCTTGTTTTTCGCAATGCATTAAATTAAAATCAGCCGACTTAATATGTCAGCCCGCTCTTTATCCCTTACACAAGCGAATGATACACTCGATCCACTGATAGTTTGACTCTGGCTGTTCCTTGCACTAGAACTGTATTACGCTCCAGGGCAACCTCGGTAGCTGGTCCAAAACTTTGGAATTCCCTGCCCCGCTCTATGCCTTATGTTAGTTCTTAATTGTCTTTTAAGTCTAAACGTAGGACTTAACTCGCTCACCAACCGCAGCATGATTGTCTCGTTTCTTGACTTCGACCGTATATCTATCTGCAACGGATTTTGATTCTTTGCTGATTTCACTTGAAACGATCATTGATTGATGATCTGCGTTGTGCATTTTGCGGCTCTTCAGAAGTCATTTAAAATTATAATAAAAGAATTATAATAACATACCCAATCCAACGACTATCAGTGACGATGATCTGAGCGCTTCGTTTAAAAACAAACAAATCCATCCAATTCATCTCATAAATTTTATGAAAATGTCGGTTTCAGATGATAAAATATGCATGCATAAGAAATCAGCTCCCGAGTGAGACGTAATGATTAAGAATTAGATTGAGCTGATTGTTAAAAAGAAAATGGTTCAGATTATTCAGGAGGTGGAGGAAGGAGAAGAGGAGGAGGAGGAGGAGGAGGATGAAGCTGAAAATAATTGTGGCAGGCAGCAAATGTATTGAAAGGAATATGTCCGTTCACCTTGACGTCCTTAAGCTTTCGAACGTGTATAAATACGCGACGGTCTTTCGGTTTGAAGACTTGCAGACGTTAAAAGACAGCCACATTAAGAGCTAACTCCGAGCTGTGGACCGATTGC
Organism: Aporrectodea caliginosa; assembly: GCA_020284085.1. Taxonomy (NCBI): domain Eukaryota; kingdom Metazoa; phylum Annelida; class Clitellata; order Crassiclitellata; family Lumbricidae; genus Aporrectodea; species Aporrectodea caliginosa. The sequence continues at coordinate 73,861 of JACEVL010000434.1, read as the reverse complement.
TTCAAAGAGCTCTACACTTGACTACAGTGCACTGGAGCATCTGGTGAGTCAATGTCTTTAAACCTGTCACGCGTCTTAGCTATCTGAATCACAACGTTTTAAGGCAGTTGCGACAGTTCATGCGCAGTTATACAAGGCATAGTAACTTGAAGCTGATGGGATCATAGCTGGAAAGGCGCGATTGCAGTTGCAGAGGTTCGCTATTTTAGAATTGAACAGATATAAATTTTCTGCGAAATAGAAACGAACATTAGGGCAGAAATTCTTCAGTTCCGACTCCGATCGCTCGAGAAAAGCGATCTTCGCGTAAGACGGATGAGAACCCGCTTTGGTGACCGCGCTTGTTCAGCCTCGACCCCAGAACCTGGAATGATCTCACTCCTGCCCTGAGAGCGGCTGACTCAATTGACTCCTTCAAATCTGGACTCAAGACTTATTTGTTTTCTAAGGGCTATGCTGTGTGGCGCCCTTGTAACTGTTACAAGGTGTGTTACGTCGCCATATAAATCATCATCATCATCACCACCTCCCATCATCATCGTCATCATCATCATATTTTATCATCAATCATACCCAATCCATTATCAATCATCATCGATCATCAACAATCTCAATCGTCATCAATCTCAATCATCATCATCGTCATATCATCATCATCGTCATATCATCATCGTCATATCATCATCATCATCATCATCATCATCATCATCGTCCTCATCATCATCATCATCATCATCATCATCATCATCATCATCATCATCATCATCATCATCTCAATCATCATTAATAAGACATATCGCTAAGCCGTGTTTATCAGTTGCATACCCTTGAACTGGTTAAGGTACCGTTGCTCGTTGCGAATGAGGGTCTAGGCTGCAGCGGGCCCGATCTGGTTGGGATTGACCGTGATGGGGGCATTAGCGGCGTCCGTGGGACTGTGAATATGTCATCCCGTCGCTTATCCCTTACATAAGCGAATGCTACACTCGCTCCACAGATACTTTGACTCTCACTGTACTTCACACAAGAACGGTATTACGCTCCCTGGTGTTCTCGGTAGCTGGTCCGAAACTTCGGAATTCACTGTTCCGCTATGTGTTCCTTCTTAGTTGTCTTAGTCTATCCCTTCTAGGAGTGCCCTTTGTTCCTAACGATATAATGTACTTTCATCTACAAGTGCAATCACTATAAACTTTATTTAGGTTAAACAAGTAGAATAATAAAAATATTGAATAGCACATTAACTGATCTACTTTGCTTATTGTTATGATTGTACTGTTATGATTTTGTAACGAACTGGTTCAATAAACTCGATTGATTGATTGATTGATTGTGTTCCTTCTTAGTTGTCTTTTAATTCTAAACTTAAGACTCACCACTTTCAATTCGAACATCAACCGAAGCATGATTATCTGGGTTTTTTCGACTGTACAAAAGTTTCGGTAATTCCCTCTGTGTTCGAAGACTGCATACGGGCTAAGCAATCCCACCCTATCTTATTTTGATCTGGCATGGGCCCTCGAGGTCAGGCTTCATGATGTGGTCCGGGCCATCACTGTCGAACCTCATGCAATGCTGTTCCCAATTATGGTGGGGCTTTTCCAGTAAGCAGGATCTGGACTCTTTAAGCGCACTGGTCCGCAAGTTGGTACGCCTTTTCAATTGAATAGTAATTGTAGATTTCTACAACACCACAAAAACCAAGACGCTGTAATCAGCTTACTCACAAAATTGATAGGCAGAGTGGTCAATGTATTGAATGTATTGGACCTTCTGTATGGAATAACTTACCACTGCTATTCGTAAATTACCCACCATAGAACTATTTAAAAAAGGTCTGTGCGCGCATAATTTGAGTGAGCAAAACATTGAATAATAAATTGTAATTTTTTCGTTAAGTTTTTTAGTACTGGTTCTTTTTTGTTCTCTTGCGCTAAGGTATTGTCAGACTATTATTATGAGTTTTCGTGACATCATTTCGAACCATTCTATTGTAAAATAGGTTACTATAATAAGCGCGGGACTTCGTTCTGCCCTTGTATCTCTGAAAAATATTTGTAAACTGCACTATGTATGGTTTGTTTTATTTAGAATAATGATTTAATGAATGAAATAATGATTGCTTGTTCATAAACCTAAATGTGCTCGCAATTTGTAGATTATCTTCCTTCTCTACCATGTCTTTTTCTGAAAATGTTCACCCAATGTACAAAATAATCAATCCACTTTCACAAATCGGGATATTCGTAAAATCCGATCTTACATCCTCAAACTGTCTAGGTTTCACTGCAAAATTCCAGCCATCTGTATTATTATAACTCACTCCTCATTGTCAAAACTGAATGACACGTAGGCCTACAAGCTATAAATGACTCAAAACTCTCTGGCTAGATCCATTACAAAGACAACTGAATATAAACATAATTTTATGACCATTGGTCCCAGTACAATCAGCAGATGACAATTTACAGAGTAAACAGTAATAATGGGATACAACAGGAAGACCCAGAAGGAACCAAGGTCCCGCCTATTAGGGTCGCCCTTGTATTATGACATGCATAGATGACACCCATCTTGCATTCGTTACACTGGCTGCAGTTGCCTTATTGCCCGCAAGGCATTATGTTTAAATCAGCCGACCTACGACCCATTGTCACTAGATTGTCGTGCCTGTCTAATTGCTTAATGTGAATTGTTTGGTGAACAATAAATTATTCATTGATTGATTGATTAAAAAAATGTTAGCCCGTCGCTTATACCTTACATAGGAGAAGGTTCAATCCACGGATACTTTGACTCTCGCTGTGCCTCGCACTGTATTACGCTCCCTGATATTCTTGGCAGATGGTTCAGAACTTCGGAATTCGCTGTCCCGCGATGTGCCTTCTGTTGGGTCTTAGTTGTCTTGTAAGTCTTAATTTTATACTTACCTCACCTCTTTCAACTCGCTTACCAACCCCAGCATGATTCTGTGATTATCTGACTTCTTCTGTGCATCTATCTCCAATGGAATTCGATTCTTTCCTGATTTCACTTGAAGCGATCATTCATTGATGATATGCTTTGTGCATTGTGGCAAGTCATTAAAAAGTAATAAAAGAATTATAATAATAATAATAACAACAACATCAATGGTAACCCTGGTAACCTCTGCTGGCTAGCCTCCCAGACTATCAGTGACGATAATCTGAACGCTTCATTTAAAAACAAACAAATAGTTCAAATTCATCTCATGAATGAAAATGTCGGTTTCAGCTAATAAAATGTGCACGCATAAGAAATCAGCTCCCGAAAGAAACGTAGATTGAACCGAATAGAAAAATCAGATGATTCAGGAGGAGGAGGACGAAATGATGGAGGAGGAGGAGGAAGAGGAGGAGGAGGAGGAGAAGGAGAAGGAGGAAGAAGAAAAAGATGAAGAAGAAGAAAAATAATAATAATATTGTGGCAGGCAGCAACTGTGATTGAAAGGAATGTGTCCGTTCACCCTGATGTCCTTAGGCTCGTGTCGTGTATATATAAACGGCGGTCTTTCGGTTTGAAGACTTGCATACGCCAAGGACAGCAACATTAAGCGCCGACACCGAGCTGTGGACCGATTGCTTCAAAGAACTCTACACTGAACTACATTTGAACATACGCGTACGTAAGTATCTGTTGCTTCTATGTCCTTAAACTTGTCATGCCTACTAACTATTTGAACAACGTGTTAAGGCAGTAGAAACAACACCCCATGAGCAGTTATGTAAGATATGGTGACTTGAAGCTAACAAGATCATAGCTCGGAAGGAGCAGAGGTTCGTTAGATTAGAATCGAACAAATCTACATAAGGCTAAAGAAATAAACTATTTGAGAAACCGAAACCGAAATTCTTCAGTGTAACAGTAGTAGGGTATACACTCTGACTATTTACTCATAGTATTTATTTACAACTCCATAGAAATGGCTTAGATAACACTGTCTCAGTTGAAACTGTTACTGCTTTTAAGAAGACGCCATGGATCAGGACCTATAAAGCATTACAAGTTTACTTGCAATGATTTTAAGACAGATTGCAAGTCCGATTTTGACCCTACGTGCCTATTGATCTTCCAATGATTTAGCGCCTGCGATAAGCTCGTTACTGCGACTGCGCTTTTTGGGTGCTGTAGACATCTTGAGATCATGAATAAGTAAAACTTACGTCTGAGCACTTAGACCCACCTTACGCTGTATCACGCTGCGTTATAATAGTGATTACAGCGAATCTAGTCAAATAAAGACTGTCATTGTCTAATAAGGAATGTAAATTCTGTCATTTACATTACCTTTAGCAATGCCAGAGAGCAATTCACCAAAAATAATCATAATAAACTCAACTTATTTGATGTTGCCCAATAATCATAAAACAAACCCTCACAAAATAGACTAGAACTTTCTGTTTTCACGAAACCGTCTGTAGCTTACTATTTCAGTATCTGTGCAGTGTCTGTAATGTTGCAGCCTGAGCATGAGTTTATCATGGAACCCATTCTATGGTCGTCTGCTGATCATTCTTCTTGTCGTCACTTTGACAGTTTGTGCGCCATTGGAGAAACGCACAAAGGTATCGTTCGAGGAGGCATGTGTATACTCATCGTTCGACATCGAGATTTGACTTAACATAATTTATTTATTTACAACTCCATACAGTTGCGTACATAAGATAAGCTGTGGCAACAAACTCGTGCTTTTCTCTTTCTGAGTCTCCATTCTCCTTCTATATTCAACCGAACTCTCTTAAAATTAACCTAGACGTTCAATGTTTGCAAGACGAGTGATTAAATTTAGACGGATCCCGCGAGATCTGAGATCCGACACCTCGGATTTGATGAACGATTAGGTCCGCCACCTAAAATAGCAGACGCGCCACATAAATGTGTTTCCATTACAATAACCGACCATTTGCACCTTGTTTCACACATTTTATGATTATCCGAATAGCAAATAGCGAGTATACCGGTATATCGAATTTAGGCCTACATTTTAGATTTTTAATGATTTGGAGATCCGCCACCTCTGCATGAGCCATTTAACCACTGCGTAAAACTAACGCCCAGAACACATGCTAGGCAGATTTCTACACTGACTCTGTCAGATAAATCAACGAATTATGGCCTGTAAAGATATGAACCTTCCAACCATTAACATTCTCTCTCAGTTTATTTATGGTCCTATTGATAGCATACGTCTTCTTACCGAACGCAGCCTATCTCTTGTGAGTAGGTTATCAGTCAGCTTCTAACTAGTGAATGATACGGGTGCCTCTCTTTCTTTATCTTCTTTCACAATCAAGTTACGTTAAAACTGCGCCCACAGCTAAATCGCTTGTATCAGAGAACAAATTTACTCAATCCTATACGGATCCATAATTTTTTCTACATGTATAAACGATCATAGAACCAATAAATTTTACCCCTCTGTAACCAAACGCACAATCTTGAAATTCAAATGTTCAAATTCAATGTAATATTATTGCGTCTCATATGATTTAGAAATGCATCTTACCCGAACTGTTCTGGTTGGATTTTAGACTGCTCAAGCGCTGTTTTTCGAGCCTGATCAACTTACTCCTCTTCTCTTTCTCCTTTTACCTGCGTTTTTCCTCTTTCTTTATCTTCTTGTCCTATCCGTTCTGCGTTCACTTCTTTCTCAATCTGAAGACGTATATATCTTCTTGTCATATTTGTTCTGCCGATTTTCTCTGAATATACTCTGCTTCTTCTTTCTGCCTCGCTTAATGTACTCGTTTATCTTGTTTTTCATCTTTCATCATCAGCCATGCGATCATTCAGTAATCAGAATTTCTATTGTGACAATCCCATTGGATTTCTTTGTTATCTTTCCAAGGCACCTACGACAGCTTTATCGTCTTCCGCATCCTTCAGTCAAACCTCTGCAAGCGCTTCCATCACAGCCTCCAGCGATATTCCCTTAAATTGTTTCTTTCTAATACCGATCTTCATGAGTTTTCGTTTCATCATTTTGTTTATCAGTCTATTTCACTTGTTCATTTTAATGACTTCACTTGCATAGATCGATGCATTCATGCGTGAATTTTAAAAAAATACAACTTTTTTAATCTCAACTAGACGAATTCTTCCTTTTCTTTTAGATTGCTGATATCGTAGATGTAGACCGCAGGGGACCGTCGCCAGATGGCGGAGCCAGCGAAGGGATTGGCAGACGTAAGTGCCATCAAGTCCATCACGTCCTGTATTGCTTACAATGTTTTTTTTTATTTCGGGCCCTGTTTATTTGAGTCACGCTCAAAGGCAGCGACGTTTCAACGCCTTTGACATGTCCGAACACATTGTATAGCATCGGTAAATGCAGGTGCAAATGCGCACGCTGATAAGCATAGATATTGTGAAAGTGGTATCCGGACATTTCTTTGGACGTTCCCCCCGGACTTTTCCTCCGACATTTCACGCCGAGAATATTCCCCTAGCACAATTCGCCACCGGATCTTTCCCACTCTTTTATCACTTACCAAGCATAAATATTGACGAGAAAGTCCATTTCATTGGCTATTTCAATTACTTATTAATTATTTAAATTTCTGAAGGCCAATTAAAAATCAATCAGACGTAAGTTTCAAAATAAATTCATATTAAGTTTAATTTAATTTCTTTATTAAACGTAAGACACGTGCAAGTTTTATACTAAATATGATGTTATAATAACCGTAAGTTAGACAGGTTTCACATTAAATCTAAACTAAATTCAAACTAAATATTGCTGTATTTTCTTTAAAAACCTTCCCTTTCAATGTTTTTGTCACACTTAGGCCTTCAGCCTCCAGCCTCGTGTTTACTGACGTTATCATCTGTCGTTTTCTCATGTTGAAAACTTCTCAAAGTTAATTCATTCATTCATTTCGAAGATTTATATATAGCGCCCCTTGAGGTTACTACTCAGAAGCGCTCCCGACCCAACCACGGCTGAAAAGGATGGTCTTAAGGCTACAGTAAAACGCATCTGAGTGAACTCTAGGCATAAGGCGTAACGCTAATGGGACGATAACTGTGGAGTGGGAAATTATGTAAAATCCTTTAACTGTAGGCCTATGCAAATGGAAACACTAAACCGTATTCGGGAAAAGATTTATGTAGCATAATGGTTACATTTATGTGAAACAAATAAAATTGAAAGATGTAGCATTTCTGAGGTCATTCATGTGTTACTACTTGATAATTAATGCAGCTATTTAAATTAATAATAACTAATTGAAATAGACTCTACAATTAACTTTCTCGTCAATATTAAGGCTTTGTGAGTGAGTTATCAAAGAGGGTGGAATTGTCCGGGAATTTGTCCAAAAGGGGAAATGTCCGGGAGGAGATGTCGGATGGGCAATGTCCGGGACTGAAACGTCCAGGAAATTGTCCTAATGGGATTTGCATGTCTAGGAGAAATGTCGGAGGAACAATGTTTGGGATGAAAATGTCTCCGGAGATGTTTAGGGGATTTGTCCTAGACCATGAGAACTTAATTTTTCGCCGATAAATCAGTAGGCTAAGTTTTGAGAGCGTGTTAGTGTTGGAATTTTTTCCGTGACATAACTTCGATGAATCTCAGGTTGTTGTCTTGTTGTGATTGGCTGGCGGCTGCTTGCGCTCAGGCGAGATAAGGACAGCAGTGATTCTTGCCGACGAGCGTTTTGAGCACAGGAATTTCGGAAAAATCTTAAAACAGAAAGCCTTGGTAACCATACTTGGTTATACCAGCTAATGCCTTTTCTCTGCCCTGAAGGCCTGTAACTCTTCCGGTTAACCATGGTCAGCAAATCAACGTTCATACCCACAAGCACAGCCCTTAAACAGCGTGCATCCTATACTGGGAAATCATGTAAAAGCCTTTAACTGTATGCAAATTAATCTAGAGATGTCTAGACGAATATTCCAAAGCGAATGCATGGTGACGTTATGGACTCAACAGTCAATCAAAGGCCTTACTTCCAGATAAATATGTTCTGCTACTTTTCATACTGACGATCGCGATTTATAGATTCGTGCATGCAGAAATATAGTTAGGGACTGAACTACAGAATTATAATGCTCTATCGTATATTTAGATGAAACTGAGAAAAACGACTTCAAAGTTTGGTCGCTGTATTAGGCCAAGAATTCTAAGCTGAATTGTTTTGCATGATAATAATATTATCATTTTTATGTACCTGCTAGTGACTTATTTTGAAAAAGAAAATGTTACTTTGATAAACAAAAGTAAAAATATATCGAAAATGACAAAAACATATAAAAAATGCATGTTACCGCTATGATTTCCAACGGATAGAGTAAACGTAGGCGTAGTTGTAATAATGCTCTAACTTATGCAAACATAAAGGAGATTAAGCAATGTATCCTAAATCGTGTCCTCAGTACTATGTTGCTCTATCATACATAATAAAACATAGGCCCCTATGATAGAACATTTTACCAGTTATTAGTTATTACTCTTCAGTAAACTTTTGCTGTAACATTACGAAAGCAGCTTTGTGATTGGATACTAATCATGATACAGCAATATAATACCAACCTGGTTTAGAAATGATACAGCTTCATAAGATAGAACATTTAAATATTACCTTATATCTATAAAACGGTTGCTTACACCTCCTAGCCTATTTCTCCAATGATAGAGCAAACGTTACACTGACGAAATTGATACCAAACTCAATTTTTCAAAAAATCATGATAGAGCATTATAATTCTCAGGGAGGCGTAAAAAATAACTGTAAAACAATTATTGACAAACTGCACAGACGTGCAAAGAAGGCATACATACATGTATATATATATATTTAATTTTAACATGTATATATATATATTATTATATATATTATTATTATATAATCGGGACTAACAGCAATATTTAATCTTGTATGTATCATGTATGTATATAATTATGTGTATATATATATATTATATGATCTCTTCGTACAGGAATCGCTCCGCGGCGTCATCGCGATTGGAGTTCCGATAATGTGATTCGGGTATGGGGATAAGCAGCTGCTGCTTATAACTTGGGACATCTTCGATTATATGAAAACGGAACCACGACAATCGCTCATGTCAATTATCATCGGCAGTTATAGTCCTCTCAGCATGCTAACTCATTCTCATTCACGATCAGTACTCTTTACGGCGTTTAGATAAATTTAATATTGACCATATATAACTGTTATTACAATCGGGACTAACAGCAAGCGTTGGCTTACCTATAATATCTTTGTGTAGACTGTATTATAAACGTAGCCAACTCGGTAGAGCAAGTAGGCTACTCTATAAAACCCCAGGTACACCTGTGTACTCCTGTGAATAAATTGGCATATGCAGATTTTAATTGTGTTTTCGGTGCAGCTCTATAATTGTCCGTTATTATTATTATCGTCGTCGTCGTCGTTGTTGTTGTTGTTGCTGCTGCTGCTGTGGCGGTTATTATTATTATTATTATTATTATTATTATTATTATTATTTAGCGCCGAGATATACATGTACAGGATCCCTCATGGACTTGAATATTAACTATTTTGGTAAATAAAATATCCGGAATGGGCGAATGGCCCTATTCTTCTATTTCCTGGCTGGCGAAAGTGCCTCTGAACGCCACCAATATTATTGGCGTCAGATGTCTGAGGCCAGCTTATTAGCTATACAAGGAGTCAAAAACAATGCATGGGAATAACTGTAACTGTTCGGGCTTCCTTATACGAGCTAGAACTGGCTTCTCTACGATTCTTGAATCGGTTTAGGCTACCCTGCAAATGGTATCAGCTGATATGAGCTTGCGCTTGACTTCATGTGATTCTTTTGATGCGGATTAAGCCTATCATTCATCCATTCATCTGGCTAGCATAATTAGTTGTTTATTATTGTTAGCTGGTGTCAGGTTATTACCTAGAAAAGGGAAGTAATGACCAGTACTGGCCTCCTGCCCTTGCTTTTCTGGCATTCACTGAAGAAGAGTATTCACAGAATTTATGCTCGATACCCATGAGATAGCCACAGCTAAACCAAACTTATTTGGTATCAATGGGCCAATATCAATTAATGTTCTATCAGGAAGCCCGAACAGTTACAGTTATTCCCATGCATTGTTTTTGACACCATTGGATAGAGGAGACCTATTATAGCCTATTGCATGTTTAAGATATACTCAGTAGTCATTTATGGAACATAGTAACCTATAAGAAGGCCAATTTAGGCTACAATGTGGAAGCGAATGTAGGCCTAGTGTATGTTTATAAATTGTGTGCTCTTTTCGTCGCACGAAATAAATGCATTGTGGCTCTATTGAGGATTTCTCAAAGATACATTAATCGTAATCGTAATAGTAAACTTCAACTTTCTAAAGCGCCACTCTAAAGCTACGCGCAAAGCACCAGCTTATTCACGAGCGCTGCATCGTATCAGAGGGGTTATCAAGAGATCGATGTCCAGTGAATCCCCGAGGCCAATACTCAACAGAGTAATCCGTGATCTAAGCATTGACCGGCATAATAAAGATTTATTCTTAGGTGCTATACGCTTGGGTGTCTTAATTAAGCCTATCTTCTAGGTGGGCAATTACACTTTTCTTCCTACCCCAATTCTTCCAAACATACAGCAGTCTTTCTAGCTTACTTTTGGATATATTTCTGCGGATAGCAAAGAGAATATACAAAGCAGAACAGAACGTACAACAACGCAACAGGAGCAACATTTCATTTCTCTACCTCTATTTCGCCAACGATTGAAGACCATCCTATTTGATCGTGGCCTTGGTAACCACGTCTGTATAACGCCTCTGAGTAGTTTTCATAAAGAGGCACAACATATAAAAGGTGCAACTACGATCGCGAACAACAGCAACAACAACAATAGCAACAACAATAAAAAACAACGACAATAACAACAACAACGTAGGCCTAGGATTGTGATTTCACTCATCATTGCTCTGTAATTTGTTCATTCATTCATTCTAAAAATTATATTGCGGCCCTTAATGGTTCCTTCTCAGGGGTTCCTAGCACAACCACCCCCCGGCCCATTACTGCCCCTGCCATATTACCCCCTGCCATTACCCCCTGACCCGATGATCGAGAAGGCCCGGCGTGTAGGAGAGCATTACCCTCGCCATTACCCCTCCCCGCAACTTCGCTCGTAGACTGACACCATTGTATTGTAAGAAAGGTTGCGTGGGGGCCCGCCACTAGTGACACTTTGAGCTAACTTTGCATTGTTTCACTAATTGATTCTATATTGTCCTTCGCAATGACACTTAACATAGGCTAGCGCAGAGAGCGCCTCTGAGTAGATATCTTGACGAGGCGTTATAGAAATTCTCAGAATGAATGAATAGAAAAGAGGCGAAAAATACAGCATCGTGCGGTGGAGTAAATGCCGCGCTGATAAAAAATAATAATAATAGAAGCATTGCTGCTGCTGCTGCTGATGATGATGATGATAATAATAATAGCAGCAACAGTTAGAACAGGGTAGCTGCCCTGGTTTGGCGCTGTCACCTGGGCCTCGATCCAATTTATCTCCGTCAGCTCTGCTGTTTGACTTCTATAGTGTCCCAGGGCGTCGACCCCTACGCACCACTCGAAAAACGGTTCTCCTGGTTTCCATCATTCGTACTGCAACTATACAGAATCGAGCCTTTTCTATGGCACTCGTGGCAGGCCCTGTGATCTGGGATGGTCTTCCTTTAGAGCTGCGTAACCACTGACCAGCCTAAAACTCTACCTGACACTTTTCTCCCTAAACTTAAAACTGTTCTTTCTGGGCGCGTTGAAGCAGGGAGCATCTCTGAAGTTTCATAAATGGCGTGCTATATAAATTCACGAATGAAGGAACGAATAAATGAGTGAAACGCAACATCAAGAATAATAATGATAATTAGAAGAATAACAATAACAGTAAATCTTACGAACTTCACTATAATTCGAGCGTTTAACTTAATAATAAATCAATCAATCAAGGAAAATTAATACGTTGTTTTCAGATGGTAGAAATTGCATGCATAAGAAAGAATGAGAGATAAGTATTTATTTTGAAAATTGTGTTAATGATTGCACTGCTTGAAGCTACTTTTCTGATTATATTCGCATAATTATTACCGCGTATAATGTAGAAGAATTGATTATTCCATTTATCACTTGCCCATTCACTCTGATGTCTGTAAGATCCCTGACGTGTATAAATACGTGGCGGTCTTTTGGCTTAAAGACTTGCCACATTAACAGTCGATGTCGAGTTGTGGATCCGTTGCTTCGAAGAACTCTACAATTGACTACGCGTGAACATACATGTAAGTGTCTGGTTCGTGTGTGCCTTGAAGCCTATCAGGCGTTCAATACTAGCAGACGACTCCGGTCGATGGTAGAAACATAGACCACACGCGCGGAAATTTGAGACAAAATTGGATGCACAAAATTAATTAAATACATAATTATACAGAAGCGAAATATGAATAAAAAGTTTTAAGGATAAGCAATTAAAAGAGGAATGAGAAAGTTAAAAGACGCCAGTTTAATTCGATAGCCAGACCCAGAACTGTTCGAGTAAATAAGTTTATTTGGCCAATCATTATTTGTTAACCGCATTTTGGCTCACACAGTACTATGAATGAATATAACATCCTGATTACAAAAGTAGTAGAAATAGTTCGGTTGTGGGACCGGGAGCATTATGAACTGGTTAGTAGACCGCTAAAAATTCCAACAAAGGTTGTGGAGCATATAAAATTATCCTCCAATTATAGCCTACGTTTGTGAATTGAACGTCACCACAGCCCGTTTTCTGGTAGTGCCAGTCCAAAACCTCGAGAAAGAAGGAGGACAACGCTAATCATTTGTGTTATGAGACAGTGTCGTTAAGGACTAACCATGTGTTATGTAATTGTAAGATTATTTTGTTTTGTATCCTGGCACAGAAGAGAGTTGGCTCGCTTTGTATTAGATTGAATTAATTCTTCTTATTCTGGTTAGTCTGCTGCTTGTTGGAATGATAATATGTTGGTCTTGTATTGCTGCTCGTCTGACCATGCGATTAAAAAGTTCGACCACATTAAAACCGCTATTCAAAATCAACTTCAGTGGTTGAAGATAGTCGAGCGCATCAAATTCAAACTTTGCATCCTGATTCATAAATGTCTCAACAACTGCGCACCACGCAACCTCGCAGACAGCATCAGGCTGCTATCGAACGATCCTAATAGGTCGCCGCTGCGATCATCAAAGTCCGCCGATGTATTCGTACCAGTAGATAAAACTAAAACGGGTGATCGGGTCTTTCGGATCGTTATTCCACGTGCCTGGAACCATAGGCGGAGACTTGGTCTTGGGTTTGGGGGGAACCGGTGGAGCGGCCGAAGGACGATCGACGAGGCGCGCAGCGCCGAGCAGGGGGAGGGGTTTGGGGAGGGGATGCCCCCTCCCCATCTAATTTTTTTAAATTTCCACACTGTAATGGTAGCATTTTAAGCTGTCATCTGAACAAAATTGCTCAATAATTTGAGTGCTGATAGGAACCAGCTGTCATTCGTAACTTACATGTAGTTTGAGTCGAGTTTGGGGAGGGGTTTGGGAGAAGATGTGACCCATCCCCTATCTAAAATGTTTTGAATTTCCACACTAATGGTAGCATTTTAAGCTGTCATCTGAACAAAATTGCTCAATAATTTGAGTGCTGATAGGAACCAGCTGTCACTCTTAGCTTACATGTAGTTTGAGTCGTGTTTGAGTTTGGGGAGGGGTTTGGGGAGGATGTGACCCCTCCCCTATTTAAAATTTTTGAATTTCCACACTGTAATAGTAGCATTTTAAGATGTCATCTGAACAAAATTGCACGCTGTCACTCGTAGCTATTATTATTATATTCATGAAATATTTCAGAAATATTGGGGGGATATAAGCAGCTCCGTCAAGTTTTGGGGGGACCGTCCACCTGTCCCCTCTAAGTCTCCGTCCCTGCCTGGAACAGTCTTTCTGCTCCTATTCAGGAAGCCAAAGCCCTTTGTGTTGAGAAACATTTAAAAGTGTACTTTTTACTTGCAACGTACATGATTGTAGCTCTGAGCATTTGCGCTGACAGTTGATAGCGTGAACCATCTTAGAAGTAGCTTGCTACTCACGATTCCATGGACATAGTCGTAACTATAATTATCATTTCTTATGCAACCGACAGGCACCAGTAACAGATGTTAAAAAATAAGTTGCTTTCAGAGTAGACAGGGAATCCAGTCAAGTGAAGAGTTTCTGCATTTCTTTAAGTCACGATCTGGGCCAACGTTGCCCGCGGAACCCTACGGATCCATTAGGGAAAGACAAGGGTTCCGTCAGAAAATTGGATAAAAGTGTTGTTTTAATGTGTTGTTACATCATAAATCAGACTCCGAAGCAAAGACAGAGGTTCCCCTGAGAAAGTTTTATTTAATCTATTTTTGATAGAGTACAACTGTATGTACCCGATAACTGCTTTTAGTACACTGTTTATAACTTGGGGTTCCGTAAAAGGCAATTCATATCAAAAGAAATCCGTGACCAAAACGATTGAGACTTAGGCAGTGAAGCATGAAATATCTGCATAAAATCTACAAATCTACTGTAGACACCTTTACATAAGTAATCATATTAACTTATTCGGCGCTGCCTGCATATTAATCATAAAACGGGTCTTCACAAAATAGACAAATATAAGCTAATGAAGAATTTTCTATTTCCACTTAGCTGCATCGAGTTGGTTGAATCTTAATCTCTGTTCCCTAACTGTTCAATGTCTATTATATTTCAGCCTAAGCATGAGTTCATCATGGAATCCGTTCGCTGGTCGTCTGCTGATCATTCTTCTTGTCGTCACTTCGACGGTTTGTGTGACATCGGAAAAAGTCGACGACAACGAATGGCTTCAGGCATGTGTATTATACTCATCGTTCGACATCGCGATTTTACTCGAGAAATTTGCAGCGTCAATTTTTAGCTGCAGTAAAAATTGCATATATATATATATATATATATATATATATATATATATATATATATATATATATATATATATATATATATATAAGAAAATTACAGCTTAAACTCTTACCTTCTTTAGCTGAACCTCCGGTCTCTCTAGAATTCTGCAATCGCTCCTTAATCTTTGAGGCCCTAGTTATTTCGAACTCCTGGAAGACATCGGCCAATTCGGTCATCCCTCTTTTGTCAGTCAATTTCAACACTTTCTCGCTTACCCACTGTCCTGCAGCTGCGGAATTTGACTCAAGACTGAAAACCGAACTGCTAAAGCTGTCCTTTTCTTTTCTGCCTCTGCAATCCACTATAAACCTCCAGCATAAGTGATTTTAATTGTAACACCATGATGAACCCCTGATTTCATCCCTGCGGATTCTGACCTAGCACCGAACCTGACCAAACTACCCGGATCATGTAGACTTGATTTGAATAGCGTCGCTGATCAGCTGGCCTCTGTGTCTCGAATTTTGGTTGAAGCTTAGAGATTTCGAAGTTTTACATAGACATTAGACAGCCTATCGAATCGAAGTGAGACACATTTCACACTCGTAATGCTTTCTAGAAAACAAATCAAGACCAAATTCACGAATAGGCTAAGGACACCAGAGGCAGGCCCGGTTGCTGAACAAGGTAATTTCTTAGTGTGGTATTGAGTTAGAGTTTACAGCGCGGACAAAGTTGAACGCGAATTCGAATCTAGATTCTACTTATCTTCCGTTGGAGAGAGGAGACCTACAGGCTATACAGCCTATTACATATAAAAGATATACTTACTGGTCATTTATAAAACATAGTAGCCCATTTCATATAAAAGGCCAATTTAGGCTACATTGTGGAAGCGAATGTAGACCTAGTGTAGTTCTGTAAATTGTGGGGGTTTCTCGTCGCACAAAATATGCATTGTGGACCTATATTCTATATTTCTCAAAGATACATTCGTAATCGTAATGGAAAACTCCAAAATTCTAAAGCGCTACTTTAGAGCAAAGCGCAAAGCACCAGCTTATTAACGAACGCTGCTTCGTATCAGAGGGGCTTTCTAGAGATCGATGTCCAGGTTCAAGTCCGATTGCCATGGAGACCAAACAGAGAGAGGCAGAGCACCTTTTTTAATTCGGTGGGTTTCGTTGAGGATGAGAACACTTGGAAGGCAGATGATCGGATGGAGATTGTCAGAGTTCTTCTTGATGTCTTCTCTTAGACTGACCATTTGCTGGCGGGACTTGAAAAAGCCACAAGGAAGACGAAAGACGAAAGATTTCTCGGAGAGCCATCACCAGGTGACAACGCCAAGGGAAACATTCGCAAACGCTTAAGTAAGTCCCATGAATTACTTCACGCACTGTGTCATGGTGATTCAGTGTTTGTTTCATGCCTTGAAAATTTAAGTGAGTCTCTAAGACAACTATATATACGCCTCATAGCGCAACCTTCGCTTTGACATGTTCTGATAAAGTGTGCCATGTAGCATGACTAAACATACGTAGGCCTACACTGTGTATACTCGTGCGTGCATACATACATACAGTGTCATACATCCTTATATATTCACAGGGAATGTGTATAATCAAAGAATATGTATGTACCCTGAAATTTTCATGGAATATATATATTTCCTGATTCACTCAGGGAATTATATACATTCGCTGAAAATAGCAGGGTATATACATATACTCTGAAAATTTCAAGTGGTTTCTATACAACGACCTGAAAGGCTTACAATAACACATTCAGCCAGATTTCTATACACATTACAATACAATACAATACAACTGTAAATTGATAATGCCCTCCTTACAAAGTTCAGAAGTGCATATTGAAGCTGGGCAACTATTAAGAGCCATAAATAGACTGAAAGAGGTAAGTTTTAAGTTTAGAGCGAAAGACAGTCTCGCTAAGAGAGTTGCGAACATGAGGAGGTAGAGAGTTCCAGATGGAGGGACCGGCAACTGTGAATGAGCGACGGCCAAAAACAAGACGCGTACCAGGAACAACATACTTTCCAGCAGATGCTGATCGAAGAGAGCGACCTTTAACAGAGTTGCAAGGTGTGACCATGGACCATATAAAAAATATATACGAGCACCTACACAGAAAAATAAGACTAGCTTCGTAGCTTACAGAAACAAATTAAAAAAAATTCGTAAAGCTGCAGAGAGACAATACTATGTAAGTAAAATTCTAGAATGCGAAAATGACTTGAGTAAAACATGGGGAGTAATTAAAACCCTCCTCCATGGAAATGATCTAACTTTGATGCCAGATAGCTTTTTTATTAATGGTGTGGAAACTGAAGAAAAAGACCATATTGCTAATAAGTTTAACGAATTCTTTACCGAGATCGGACCCAAATTAGCAGAAAAAATATCTGACACAGGCACCTCATTTCGAGACTTCATGAAAGACCCCTCTGCTTCCTCTATTGGAATTGAACTAACTTCACCGGCAGAAATAATACTAACTGCTAAGGAGCTCCGTTCTACGTACAGTAGAGGACTGGATGAAATAGATCCCCAGATTGCCAAATTCACAATAGAGGCTACCTCGATTCCCCTTGCTGAAATAATAAACTGCTCTATTGTAACCGGTGTTATCCCAAATAGTTTAAAAATTGCCAAAATAATTCCTATTTATAAGACTGGGGACAGAAAGCAACTGAGTAATTACAGGCCGATATCTATCTTGCCATACTTCTCAAAATTCTTCGAAAAAATAATATATGGAAGAATAATGTCTTACTTAACATCAAAGGATATGCTATATAAAGGACAGTATGGCTTTCGAACAGCACACTCTACCTACATGGCAGTATTGGAGATGCATGACAAGATTTCAGAAGCTAGGGATAACAATCACTTTTCTATTGGTGTCTTCTTTGACTTATCCAAAGCATTCGACACGGTGAATCATAAAATTCTGTTGAAAAAACTGGAACACTATGGAATAAGGGGTGTTTGTCTTAATTGGCTCACCGACTATTTAAGAAATAGAAGACAGTGTAAGTGTGTCTCATATAATGGACATATTTCGCAGATATCCGACATTACATGCGGTGTTCCACAGGGCTCTATCTTGGGACCTCTGCTATTCTTAATATATGTGAATGATATCTCGAACGCCTCATCACTTCTCCATTTTATCATGTTTGCAGATGATACCAGTGTATTCATGTCAAACAAGTCTATTGATGTACTAGTTAAAACAATTAATGTCGAGCTAAAATTTGTTGGTGAATGGTTCAAAGCCAACAAACTATCACTAAACCTTGTAAAGACCAATTTCATGTTGTTCAGTTCCAAGAGGAAAACTGAACTCAACTCAGACTGTAATATTGCTGTTAACATAGATAATCAATGCTTAGGAAGGGTATCTTCTACGAAATTCTTGGGTGTTCACATTGACGAAAATTTAACATGGAGAGAACATATAGCTGTTATTTCCAAGAAGATATCAAAAAATATAGGTATTATCTCTCGTATTCGGCATCTCCTGCCACGACACATACTTGTGAACTTGTATTACACTTTAATATATCCTTACATGTCCTACTGCAACCTTGTGTGGGCCTCTACTTACCGAACTCGCCTAACCATTTTAACGACCTTGCAAAAACGAGTCGTACGAATTATAATGAATGTACCTTATAGAACTAACACTAGCTCTCTATTCTACAACTTGAAAATATTGCCATTCGAGTACATCAACACTTTGCAAGTGGGGTTATTCATGTACAAAATTCAAGCGCTTCAAATACCTGAGAATTTTGACAACTGGTTTTGTAAAAACTCTGAAGTACACGACCACTTTACACGATCTGCAATGAGTTATCATC
>JACEVL010000434.1:0-50000 GCA_020284085.1 Aporrectodea caliginosa | reverse complement strand
GTTCAGCATGTATCGAACATAACTTAGCTGGGGTAGGTCATGACATTACCATTGTCGACTGAACGAGTGTCGTCACCTTGGTTTGCTTTAGGTAAGAGAAAACCTACAGCTATAAAGAAGGTGACTAATCAAATTCAGTCAAGAGAGATTATTAATATAAATAGAAAATAATGTGAGGCGTGGTCCTGTATCTGTGAAAAACAATATCAACTAACTGAACCTATGAGAATCACCCAATAATCTCTTAAACAAGACTGAAGCCAAGTATTTGACTCTCTGTAAAATTCTATTCTCAACATCGACGGTTTCCAAGTAAACGGTCAGACTCATTTCCGCAGTTTGGAGGTTGTGATCGACAGCGAGGATTTATCGGTCCGTAAAAATTTCCGTAATTCGATATTTTCCATACTTTTTGAACGGAGATAAATTGTCTTTTTCGTGTTTTTGACGCCTTATTGCTTTAAAGGTTCATTTATAAACAAATATCTACTCCGCCCGAACGATAAACAAATCTATCAATTGACGTTTTTAGTCACAGGTTCAGTTGGCATCAACAACAATCGATAAATCTAATTATTAAAACTGTAGGCTGCCGATATTTTCCGATATCAATAACAATCGATAAATCTAATTATTAAACCTGTATGCTCCCAAGTGAGACGTAATGCTTCAGTAGTAGATTGAGCAGAATGAAACATAGGAAGGCAGAAAGCAGATGATTCACGAGGAGGAGGAAGAAGAAGAGGAGGAAGAGAAGGAGAAGAAAGAAGATAATATTTTAGCAGGCAGGAAATGTGATTGATAGGAATATGCCCGTTCGCCCTGATGCCCTTAAGATCCCTGTCGTGTATAAATACGCGACGGTCTTTCGGTTTGAAGATCTGCAGACGTTAAAGACAGCCACATTAAGACCCGACACCGAACTGATTGCTTCCCAGAACTGCACACTTGACTACTTGTAACATAGGTAAGTATCTGGTGCGTATTTGTCTTTAAACCTATCAGAAATCTGAACTATCTGAATGAAACCATTTTAAGACAAGTATAACGATAGCCAATGCGAAAGTATTCAGGTTCTATTTCGTCACAGTCTGGTAATACAAAAATGCTGATACTCAAAGATAGAGAAATAACAAACAGTAAATTAATTTTAAAAATGAAAGAATTGAAAAGCGAAAGTAAGTAAGTTCAATGACGCAACTTTAGGCCTGCTTCAATCACAAGTGCACAGGAACTGTTGTATCGTCCATGTGTGACCAATCTGCCAGATCGAGTTCTTTGAACAGATCTATGATGGAATTGTTGAGGAACACCTGTGGACATAGTGTACCTAGATTTTGTTCCAAGAATTTGACAAAGCCGGTGTCAGATTGGTTAGAGATCTTCCCCGCCGATCACAGCATAGGGATCCCTGCTTCATTAATTCACAAATTGCTCAGTGCCATTGATATTCGGTATCCGGACAATTCTCCCCCTGGACATTTCCCCGGACGTTTTCCCCCGCAATTTCCCGTGGATTTTCTTCCCGGGCGTTTCGATAGGATAAAACCCCCTGGATAGTTCCCCCCAAATGTCTACAGAAGGTCAACAATTTCTATGTTAATATAGCAACAGATTGGGTAGACAACCAAGCTTTACTGCTTTCAGTATTAATTAATTACTGATTAGTCACTTTGATGCTTAAAGTAAAGGTTTAATTAAGTTTAGATATTTACTCAATCTGTTGCTATATAATCTGACACGAATTTGTTAAAAATGCAGTTAGAAGAAAACCCACGGCATGGTGAATAAGGCAAGGACTGGTGAGCTCCATGATTAGTTTCGAAAAAACAATGTTATTTTTCACCTGAGAACAGAATGGATGGCCTATTCGTTGCTGCCTATTAATCATAAAACGGGTCCTCACAAAATATGCAAATATAGGGTAATAGAGAATTTTCTGTTCCCATTTAACTGACTCGTGTTGGTGAATGCTAATTCTCTGTTCAGTAACTGTTCAGTGTCTGTTATATTTCAGCCTAAGCATGAGGTTGTCATGGAATCCGTTCTCTGGTCGTCTGCTGATCATTCTTCTTGTCGTCATTTTGACGGTTTACGTATCCTCGGAAAAGTTCAACGACAATGATTCGCTTCAGGCATGTGCATACTCATCGATTGACATCGCCATTTACTCAAGAAATTCATAACGTTAATTTTTATCAGCACACATTTGCGTATATATAAGAAAATTTACAGCTTAAACTTATACATTTTCTACCTGAACCCTCAGTCTCCTCCTCTCTCAAATTCTGCAATCGCTCCTTAATCTTCGAGGTCCTATTTATTTCGAACTCCTGGAAGACGTCGGCCAATTCGGTCATCCCCTCTTTTGCCATTCAATCTCAACACTTTCTCGCTTACCCACAGTCCTGAAGTTCCGGCATTTGACTCAAGACTGTAAAACGAACTGTTGAAGCTATCCTTTGCTTGTTCTGCCTCTGCAACCCACTCTAGACACCAGCGTCAACGATTTAAAATGTAGGCCTAACACCTTGATGAACACTTGGCTTCATCCCTCCGGATTCTGACCTGACACTAAACCTGACCAGTGACCACACTAACTGGATCATGTAGACTTTATTTGAATAGCGTCGCTGATAAGCCATGGCCTTCGTGCCTCGGATTTTGGTCGAAGCTTAGAGATTTCGGAGTTTAACATTGACAGCCAACAGCCTATCGAGTCGAAGTGAGACGCATTTCACACTCGTAATGCTTTCGAGAAAACAATCAAGACCAACTTCACGAATATGTTAAGAAGCCAAGAGGCAGACCACTGGCTGTAAGGTTGCTGAACAAGTTAATTTCTTAGTGTAGACTTGTATGATTCCATACTTAGAGTTTACAGCGCGGACAAAGTTGAAAGAGAATTAGAATTTAGGTTCTACTTATCTTCCGTTGGAGAGTAGAGACCTACAGACTACTACATATAAAAGATATACTTAGTACCCGTAGTCATTTATGGAACATATTAGCCTATTAGCCTATATATAAGAAGACCAATTTCGGCTACAATGTGGAAACGAATTTATAGGTCGATAAATTGTGGGGCTCTTCTCGTCGCACGAAAAAATCAATGTGGATCTATTCTGGATTTCTCAAAGATACACGTACAATTTCGTAATCGTAATCGTAATCGTAAAGTCCTAATTTCTAAAGCGCTACTCTAAAGCTGAGCGCAAAGCTCCAGCTTAATAACGAGCGCTGGGTTCTATCCGAGGGGTTTTCAAGAGATCGACGGCCAGTGGAGGTCCGAGTCCGATTGCCATAGAGACCAGAGAGAGAGAGAGAGAGAGAGGCAGGCAGAGCAGCGGTTAAGGCAGGTTTCGTTGAGGACGAGAAGCTTGGAAGGCAGATGATCGGATGGAAATTGTTAGAGTTGTACTTGATTGCTTCGATTAGACTGAACATTTGTTGGCGGAACTTCAAAAAGCCACAAGGAAGACGAACGATGGAAGACTTCCCGGGGAGTCGTCTCCAGGTGACAAAGCCAAAGGAAACATTGGCAAACGCGAACGTAAGTCCCGTGACATACTTCACTGCTGTGTGTCATGTTGATTCAGTGCTTATTTCATCCCATGAACATATCAGTGAGGCTCTAATACATCTACGTCTCGGAGCGCTACAGTAACTAACGCTTTGACTTGTTCTGAAAAAGTGTGCTATGTAGTATGACTCAACGTATAGGTACTAGGTAGGCCTACACTGTGAATAACTGAATACTCATTCGTACGTATACATACATACACGCATATAATTTTACATATATATATATATATATATATATACACGAATAAGCCTTTTGAGAATAGCCGCTATATAAGTTCATGGCGTGCAAGACTTGCATTGGCTTCCTGTATAATTCAGATTAAGATTTAAAGGATTTGTCTTACAAATAAACCCTCACGAGCGCTTCTGCCAACCTTCAGCCACTACTCTCTCTCTCCTTACATTCGCCATCATACCTGTTGTGCTCTCGTGCAAGACTTCTCTTGTTATTAAAGCGCGTTATAAATTTCCAATTGTATTGTATTGTAGGTCTACATGTAAGTCGTAGAGTTGCCTCAGGTTAGCTATTATACGTGATCCTCTCTTATACTATGTTAAAACATTGTCTCTACACTTTATTAGGCCTACTAGTAAAATCAAATTGCAAATTCACAGCACTGCATTTTAGTACAATGTTCGTATTCTGTATCACGTCACAGATTGAACTACCAAAGTTATATACACTGCATTCAGTTATAACAACTTGCGCTAAATAAATCTGCTTATAATAATAATATAATAATAATAATAATAATAATAATAATAATAATAATAATAATAATAATAATAATAATAATAATAATAATAATAATAATAATAATAATAATAATAAGAACAACAACAACAACAACAATAATAATAATAATAATCAAAATAATAATTATAATAATAATAATAATCAGCGCTTCAACGCCATCGCGTTCCGGGGCACGTTTGCTATGCCAGATTTGGAGGAGACGTAACCGTTCCAGATGTTCATTTATTTCTGTCTCCGGACAATTTTTGCATCACCTGAGGGATCATATCTACCTCGGGTAAAATAATAATAATAATAATAATAATAATAATAATAATAATAATAATAATAATAATAATAATAATAATAATATATCTGTAATGATCCAGCGGTTCAATGCGGCGGCTTTCCGCGGTACTTTTGACACACAGGACCTTAACGACGATTAGGTGCCGTTCCAGACGAATTTTACTGTTCTTAATTAATGTTTAAGTCCCTGAGGGATCAAAATATACCTCGGGGCATAAAAATAAATAAATAATAATAATAATAATAATAATAATAATAATAATAATAATAATAATAATAAGCAGTTATAGTAGCAGTGGTAGTAGTAGGCTAATAGCAATGTAGTATGTAGGTATGTATGTATGTAGGCCTAGGCATGTATGTATGTACATGTAGGTATGTATGTATGTATGTATGTATGTATGTATGTATGTATGTATGTATGTATGTATGTATGTATGTATGTATGTATGTATGTATGTATAGGGTGGCGCAAGGGAAAGTGGGACCGAGTATAACTTCATTTTTGGGGTGCCCTCCAACAAAAAGTCTACCTTCGTCGTAAATTTGCAACAATGGATCAATTGAAACTGGCCATTGTTGAAGTGTGGCAAAAATTCTCTCAGCGGTTTATAAACAGCAGCATTGGCCAGTGGCGCAGACGTTTAGACAAAACTGTTGAAAACCGAGGAGGACACATAGAATTTTATTTCTGATTTGGCATAAATTAGTATTTGACAACAATTTACTTGTTTTTCTTGGAAGAAAAAGTTACAAACAAATTTATTATTTGAAATTATACTAGGCGGTCCCACTTTCTTTGCGCCACCCTGTATATATGTATGTATGTATGTATGTATGTATGTAGTATGTGTATGTATGTACGTAATGTATGTATGTATGTATGTATGTATGTATGTATGTATGTATGTATGTATGTATGTATGTATGTATGTATGTATGTATGTATGTATGTATGTATGTATGTATGTATGTATGTATGTATGTACATGGTGTGTATGTATGTATGTATGTATGTATGTATGTATGTATGCTTGTATGTATGTATGTATGTATGTATGTATGTATGTATGTATGTATGTATGTATGTATGTATGCTTAACTTTTATGTAACGCCCCTTCAAGATTTCTAGGCAATTGGCGGGTATAGGCGCCACTCCCGGTAACAGCGCGGACACTGAATCGGAGTTTCACGCCGAAGCGCATGAGCAATAATTGCGAGTTAAGGACTTGCCCAGGGAACCTTGGCGGCGTTATTTGCAAAAACAAAATGACCAATTATTGTGTATAAAGACAGTCAACTATATGAAGTACACCCATAACTCTCTTCTTAAACCGTTGGGAGCAACAGCCGTTTGCTGTCTGATTTTTCTCTTGCCGTATACAACAGGGACGCACCTACAAATGGCCGTGAGTTTAACTCACGCTGAGCTGCTGATGTCCGGTGTGTGTGCTCCGTTGTACAACTATTCCTGTCTACTGCGTCCACTGGTCGCTAACTAACATTCATTGTCTATGGCATTATATGTTTTTTGTAGGCGTTTATTGTAATTGGAACCAATTCTGGACCAATACATGTCATAATTGACTTGTCGCTAACTTCGCCTGCCCTACTTACTGACCGGTTGACGTCGACAGTGACTCTGCAGGCTCTTCTGTCAAGTGGACGCTCGTGTACAAGACCGTCGAGCTTATGTTGCGATGAGTCAGTGCGCTTTGGGAAAAACTTGATAGAAATTTTGAAAACTAACACTCTAGCCAACGGATCTGCTATAGGATCTGATGCTCAATTGCTTATACATAATAATATATATATATATAATTAGTTGCGGACGTCAGCCAATTGGCGGCGATGGGTTCGAATAAATTATCTCCATTATCGTCGGTCATCTGTAAAGTGCATTACTACCCTTAGTGTTAGTCCAAATGCTCTGTTTTCCTCGTTTAGGTACCCCGACAAACTAGCCCTGACAAAATAGCCCCTGACTAAAAGACCCAAGACAAAACGGTCCAAGCAAAATAGCCGTAACAAAAAAGCTCAAAAGTTTTGTGGTCTCATTAATATTATTACGACAACAAATAGCAGCATACAATGTTAAACAACGACGCAAAAAACTGTTTGCGTAAAGTCTATTTTAAAATTTGTTTTAACTAGCCCCGATTGATGTTTGTGTCTGTTTAATTTGCATTTATCTAAATGCCATGATTATAAACAATTCCGCGAAGATAGGCCGTTAAAGAATGTCAGATTCGGCGCAAGTTATGATGAGAGTTTGCGGTCGTCGGTTTGTGTGAAAGTACTTCGCATCGAAGCTTGCGACTCTCGGATCCCTGCAAGATAACGCGCGATATCTGTCTCCACACTATCACACTACAGTAGTGTATACTATGATGAAAGGCTATCAGATCAAAGGTCAACGCGCCCATGTGATGATATGAGTATCAGTAACTGTTGTTGACCTAGATACCTAGTGCGGCTATGAGTTACAGTTGTTGACCTTGATACCGTGTGCTGGTATGAATATCACTCTGTCTTAGATACCGACTGCGGCTACGGCTATTAGTTTAATGACTGTCCTACTACAACAACAACAACAACAACTACTACTACTACTACTACTACTACTACTACTACTACTACCACCACCACCACCACCACCCACCACCACCACTACTACTACTACTACTACTACACGAGCAAAGCCACCTCTCATTACATATTCTACAGGCATTAGGCACGTTAGCAATAATAGGTCACAGCCAAGAGGGAATTCAAAGGCTGCTACTATAGTTCTAAGCCAATGGCAACACGTCCAAGACAAACCGTGCAAGGCCCACTCCTTCTCATTTGGAAGGCTGAACCATTTGTATTGTCTCTGTGCTAATGGGCCAACACAATCGCATAGTTCAGCTAGCAAAATCAATGGAAGGCACACACCATCCGCTGCTACTACAACTACTGCCGCTCCTGCTGGCCACACAAACAGCGCATATTCCCCTCTCCCTCACCTATTTGCATCATCTCTAGACATTTGCGAAAACCCAATGTAATGAACCGCTACAGCGATGAAAACTAAAACATCGCATCATTTGCAACTCAGCCAACGCTTAAGCAACTTGAATTATTTGTATTTTATACGAGGCAGAAAGACTTGCAGCTATTACCAATCGCATCTTATTCCTTGAAACTACTTGTACCAATTTTTTCAAATAACGCGAAAAATACAGCTTACTACATAGGCCTACTGAGTGGCTTAGCGAAACCACTAAGTGCGTGGAATCGGTTTTCGGCTCGTCTAGAACTGCTAACGAGGCATTAGAAATTCCGTTATTACTCGAATCGAACAAACAACTTACTGCGGCGACTATGATGACGGCTGAGACATTACGTTATTAAATCCAGCGCAGTATAAATTCATTACCCAAGTTCACATATACATATAACACATACTTATTTTGTCGCTACATTAGCGAGTCGTAATTATAATCAACTCTAATCATTGATTAAATCTTTCATAAGCTACCATATGGAACATTTCGAATCGAAACGCATGCCACGTAGAGGCTAATACCAAAGATCGTTTATCTCGTAGTACAATGTGTGTGGCATAATAGGACGGGCTTTGCAGGCGCCTACCACCAGAGCGCTCGAAGACTAATATTAATAAAACAATAATTTCACATTGACCAGATCCGTGGGTAGCCCGAACGGACAGAGGAATGGAGGGACACACGCAAAGGAACCCAGATGGATGCACGAATAACGCGGCTACCGTTATTAGAATGTGACAGAGGTCTTATTTGTGGCAGCGCTTTTAATTGAACATATATATATAGCGCAGTAGTTTAGTATCACAGCTATAACTTGGCCATTTGCGCGTGACTATATAGTATGTAACAATCTTAAACATGTTCTGTAGTAAGTTTTCTTCGCAATTATTGTAAAGAACTGTATATTATTAATACAATATCAACTTTCATATTATCCCATCGACACACTTCGTTGAATCGGTAGTGTTGTGAACGTTGAAAATCTCGTCGGACTAACGAAAGTTTCGGCGGATAACGTACGATCGACTGGGTTTGATATCTAACGCAAAAGTGCGATTTATAACTCAAACGTAGAACGTTTTCGTTTACGAGTTATACGAACTCTGAACTTTGGTGTGATTCGCCACGCAATCATCATCAAGAACTAGCCAGGAGATAAGCTGGGAGAAACGCTGAATTCAACAAGAAGAACTACTACAAGCAGAATGGCCATGACAAGAGGAACCATCGAAAAGAACTTCGTCAGCCTGAAGCAAGCCAAGTCAGTCGAGAGGGAGATCAATGACGATCTACTGTAACTACACGACGAGCGGACAGTTCAAGTGAATATAACTTTTCATCATAGAGTTGTTTGGGGAGGTTAGCTAGGGCCTTATAAAACATAAATTTAAGTAGTCAATGATGCTGGTTCTAAGTAAGGATTGTAGCCTATGAACTAATGAATAACTAGTCTTTCTAGAATAGGTAAATATAGCATCAACATTGTAATATAATTGTATTTAAATCAGACATTTGTTGAACTAATTAATATTCAAAACTCAAGACTGTCTTCATTGAATTCTACTATAATGATAGGCCTTACATGCATTGCTACCTTCTCCAGAGGGAGCTAATAAAGTAACGTGAGTAAGATCCAACTCTAAGCTTCCCCTATAGAGGCAAGGGGGACCCGTTACACTGCCCTGTCATGTAATGCATGCGACATTATTTTTACCATTTTTTTTCAATTTCCGGGAGCATGACTAGCGGACCGCTGAATAAACAGCTACGTGAATTATTGTTGGATTTTGGGTTTGGCGTATCAAAATCTCAGCCAGCCGTTCGCGTTCGAAAATTAAGTTGGTCGTGTTTTGCAGAAGTTAAGCTATCATTGTTTGTTGTAGCTGCAGCTCCTCCACTGCGTCACAGTCACTCAGCCTGTCAATGACTTAAATTATTTTGTTGGTATGGTTTAACTAATTATGTCATATTTTCAAACTTCTATGCATGACTTAAATAGTGATATGTATAATAATAATAAAATACAGCCCGTAAAAACAAAGTTTTTACTATATCCATCTAGTATCCTATAACGTGTACTCTGAAAATAGTCCGCGTTCATTTTACAACATAGCACGCTGAACGAGGCAGCGCGCCCATTATTGTTGCAGCCAATCACAACGCTGGCCAATCACAACGGTGCGTATCGGAAAAGGGATTCCCCGATTCGAAAAGTTTAGTCCCCAATTCTATAAGCTAGCCTTTTTGGGGAGGTGAAATTTTGATAGAATGAAGTGTGTGCGCGGGCGAGTCTATATGCCAAGTTTCACGACGATTGAATGATTGTAAGTGATCGAACTAGTCGTCGCAAGATTTGACTATTTAGCCTGTGGCTCAATCAAGCAAACATTCAAGCAATCAAGATTGCAAGATTCCCGCAAGTTAAACTAGATGGATAAAAAGCCAATTTGGTCAAACAAATTGGCTAAAACGGGCTCCATGCGACAGCAAATGCTCTAAAATGCATTGTCGGTTGAGACTCTTCCCCAGACACCACTGAGGGAGCTTACGACGCTCCCCCAGATTCCCGGGTCGTCGTTGCAGACTTTGTCCCAGGAGTCTAAATTCTTTAAAATATGCACGGAGTCCTATGGCGAATGGAGTGTTGACTTAGTCGGACATTTCGGGCATCAGTGGAATCGTTGTTCAACCTCTGTTATACTGACGAGTGATTTTAATTGCGATAATGAATAATGAATAATGTAAATGCTGCATCTCTGCGGATTGCTTTCAACTCGGGTCAAAGAACTCTGGGTTGAAGCAGGACCCAGAGGATGGAACGGAGAGGACATGGGCGCCCGCACATAGGGGCAAGAGGGGGCACTTCCCCCCCTTGGAAAATTGACACCTATTTTGTAACCACTACTTTTTGGTGCGTAGCAAATGTCTTTGCAGTAAAAGACTAATGATATTAATGATACACAAAATGAAACAGAGATAAATTATTTAACTTTAGGTAAGACTAAACAAAATTTCTATGCAAATACTTATGTTCTTAATTTCCATTTTAGCATTTTGCAAGCTCTTGCTAAAAAATTTAACCGTGACCATCATGCTTGCCCTCCTGCAAAAAATATCTGCTGGCGCCCATGAACATGACTACACAAAATCACAATGAAGCAGAATGGTCTTGAACCGCTTGCAAACTAGAGCCATAGAAAGTAGAAACTCATGCCGCAGATTGCGTGGAAGTCTCAAGTCTGTTCCATAAGGGGCCGACAACTGCAAAGCTGTGAGTTATGCCAGATGCGGAGAATGTAGTGGGACGGTTCAAAGTAGATAATTTTTCAGGACATCGTTTATGGACAACTTCGAATGATTTAAGTAGGATGATTACCCTGGTTTGTATATTTTTGTTTCTCCATGTGGTGCTGATGTTTGCAACCCATAATGGCGGCCAACAAATGTACAAGCCCTTGAACTTTAGTATACATTGGCCCCATAATATTTTTACGCGTGGGAATAATTAGTGGGCCCGTATGATTTTGCCGATGGGCATTGGGCAGTCGTATGAACTGCACACAATTTGCCAGTAACATCCCACGCTGCATTCTTCATGGGCTACCCATGTGGAAGGACTCTGGTGGGGTCTATGGTCCTAAGGATGAAGCCACGTCGATGGATAAAGCTACGATCGCAGCCCAGTGGAGCTCATGTTACACATCTAGAATTTCTAGATGCATATTTGCGCCATATTCACTGGGTATGCCTTTAATTGTTACGTCAACATCTATCTGTGACGTAATTTCGTGTCACCTAGGAAACAATTGTAATTTAGAGAAAGAATGACGTGTTGCTGCAGTGAGAGACATTATTTTCCAGTTTTCATGCCGCAACAGAAGACGTCGACATTTCAGAATTTTCAACAAAGTCGAACACACTGCTTCAAAATCTTGCATAATTCCAGACGCCCACAAGAAGGTAAGCAGAAGTCGATTTTATATAGAGCGCCAATGCTATCGAAGGAAGGAGTCACCGTGAGAAAATACAGCAAACTAGCCGAACAAGATGCAGACACGGAAAGAAGAAAGGACGATCGAGTTAAGTGACTAGCAACAAGAGCGATTACAACTGAGAAAAGAAGAGTGATGTACGCTGGCAAATATAATGGACCCTGCTGTACAGTCAGTGCAATCATTTCCAGTTATTGGCTTTCAGTTATAATTTTAAAAATGTGACGGTGATAGGCCTACTGAGATGGCGACGCCTTGAAGATAGGCCTATACGGTGGTGCTGTTAGTGATGTGTGTGATGGAGTGAATAATGACGATGGTAGTGACCATGATGTTGATGATGCTGATGATGATGTCGTTGATGCGAAAGTGGGAAGCAGATATTCGTAGAGTGAAAATGAAGAAGTTGACGATGGCGTTGACAGTGTTGATGGTGCAAAAAGAAGTAGCCTGGCACAACAAATATAAACAGAAAAACAGACAAGAAGTGAGAAAGACGCATTCAGCTAGGAGCGGTTTTGTCCAGTTGTCTCCACAAATATAAATAATTAATTTAATTATACTTTTTTAAATTAAAGTTAATCTCTATGGTTCGGCCGATTCACTGTGGAGTGTCGAGCAGAGAAGTGGCAAGCATTCCACAGGGCGGCTAGAGCCCTGTTGGCAAGCATTCCACAGGGCGGCTAGAGCCCTGTTGGCAAGCATTCCACAGGGCGGCTAGAGCCCTGTTCTCCATTGGGTCTGGTTTGTGGCGCGAAGTTCAGTCAGAAGCACGCTATGACTCGCTGATTGGAGCTGTCCCTCTGCGAGGATCCTCTAGGCGCACCCGAACAGTGAATCAGCGGACCTACAAATTACTTACTCGTATAAGACCCAAACGAGAGTTCTCAGGCGGCCTATGTCTGTCTGCCGTCTGGAGAACAGTTATGTACTGCCAGTTAAAGGGAACATGCAACGAATTCGGAGGAACTCGGTTGCATTCTCTCCCACCATGTGGGTTTTGGAATCAGAACCTCCAGTAGATGAGTGTATGAAGGTGACCAAGATGTGAAGAATCAATAGAGAAAGAGGCAAAAGAAAGAGAACATAAGTAAAATTTCTTATGCTCATTAGCAGTCAGTGAAATCTTTCCCTGTTGTCTCTACAAATATAATTAAATTAATTTGTGGGCCTATGCAGTTGTTCTTTATAGAAAACTGTCGGCTTGTATTTCCCTCACCCGTTTGTGGTGGATACCACCTTCAGAACCTCCTAAAGAAGGAGAACCGTGATCCAATCTAGACCACATCCATGCCTTCGAGGTCAAAACAGCTGCATATGCAGATGGGTTGATGAGCACATACTATCCTATAAGGTAAAGTATGATGTTATTTTGTTATTTCTGTTTGCCTTCTTGTGCCCATTTTGTAGGCTATAGTATGAGTGACCATTGTTGTAGTATTAGTGACTATTTTGTAGGCTATAGTATGAGTGACCATTTTGTAGGCTATAGTATGAGTGACCATTGTTGGCTAGTATTAGTGACTATTTTGTAGGCTATAGTATGAGTGACCATTTTGTAGGCTATAGTATGAGTGACCATTTTGTAGGCTATAGTATGAGTGACCATTGTTGTAGTATTAGTGACTATTTTGTAGGCTATAGTATGAGTGACCATTTTGTAGGCTATAGTATGAGTGACCATTTTGTAGGCTATAGTATGAGTGACCATTTTGTAGGCTATAGTATGAGTGACCATTTTGTAGGCTATAGTATGAGTGACCATTTTGTAGGCTATAGTATGAGTGACCATTTTGTAGGCTATAGTATGAGTGACCATTTTGTAGGCTATAGTATGAGTGACCATTTTGTAGGCTATAGTATGTGTGACCATTTTGTAGGTTTTAGTATGAGTGACCATTTTGTAGGCTTTAGTATGAGTGACCATTTTGTAGGCTATGGTATGAGTAACCATTTTGTAGGCTATAGTATGAGTGACCATTTTTGTAGGCTATAGTATGAGTGACCATTTTGTAGGCTATAGTATGTGTGACCATTTTGTAGGTTTTAGTATGAGTGACCATTTTGTAGGCTATAGTATGAGTGACCATTTTGTAGGCTATGGTATGAGTAACCATTTTGTAGGCTATAGTATGAGTGACCATTTTTGTAGGCTATAGTATGAGTGACTATTTTGTAGGCTATAGTATGAGTGACCATTTTGTAGGCTTTAGTATGAGTGACCATTTTGTAGGCTATAGTATGAGTGACCATTTTGTAGGCTATAGTATGAGTGACCATTTTGTAGGCTTTAGTATGAGTGACCATTTTGTAGGCTATAGTATGAGTGACCATTTTGTAGGCTATAGTATGAGTGACCATTTTGTAGGCTATAGTATGAGTGACCATTTTGTAGGCTTTAGTATGAGTGACCATTTTGTAGGCTTTAGTATGAGTGACCATTTTGTAGGCTATGAGTATGAGTGAACCATTTTGTAGGCTATAGTATGAGTGACCATTTTTGTAGGCTATAGTATGAGTGACCATTTTGTAGGCTATAGTATGAGTGACCATTTTGTAGGCTATAGTATGAGTGACCATTTTGTAGGCTATAGTATGAGTGACCATTTTGTAGGCTATAGTATGAGTGACCATTTTGTAGGCTATAGTATGAGTGACCATTTTTGTAGGCTATAGTATGAGTGACCATTTTGTAGGCTATAGTATGAGTGACCATTTTGTAGGCTATAGTATGAGTGACCATTTTGTAGGCTATAGTATGAGTGACCATTTTTGTAGGCTATAGTATGAGTGACCATTTTGTAGGCTATAGTATGAGTGACCATTTTGTAGGCTATAGTATGAGTGACGGCTCGTCAGTACTGACAGCGGAAATGACACCCATACAGAGGACGATAGAATGGTCCAGCAGGGAAGATGGGAACGAAGAACAGCAGGAAGAACAAGCATCAAGAATGGAAGTTGAACAATTTCTACTTTGCAACTATTTCAGCAGTTTTTGTTCAGTTGTCTCTGCAAATATAACTATTTCATAAATTATTATTTTTTTTTTAAACTAATCGTTTTGGTCCGACCGATTCACTGTGGGGTGTCGAGCAGAGACGTGGCATGCATTCCACAGGGCGGCTAGAGCCCTGTTCTCCATTGGGTCTGGTTTGTGGCGCGAAGTTCAGTCAGAAGCATGCTATGACTCGCTGATTGGAGCTGTCCCTCTGCGAGGATCCTCTAGGCGCACCCGAACAGTGAATCAGCGGACCTACAAATTACTTACTCGTATAAGACCCAAGCGAGAGTTCTCAGGCGGCCTATATAATTATGTCTGTCTGCCGTCTGTAGAACAGTAATGTACTGCCAGAAGTAAAATTTCTTACGCTCATTAGCAGTCAGTGAAATCCTTCCCTGTTGTCTCTACAAATATAATTAATTAATTTGTGGGCCTATGCAGTTGTTCTTTATAGAGAAATGTCGGCTTGTGATGGATACCATCTTCAGAACCCCTAAAGAGCGAGAACCGTGATCGAAGCTAGACCACATCCATGCCTTCGAGGTCAAAACAGCTGCATGTACGGATGAATTAATGAATATAAGGTAAAGTATGATGTTATTTCTGTGTAACCTCTTGTGACCATTTTGTAAGCTATAGTATGAGTGACGGCTCATCAGTCCTGACAGCGGAAATGACGGTCATATACGGAGGACGATAGAGTGGTCCAGCAGGCAAATTACTTTGTCTCTACAAATATATATTCTTACTATTCTTCTATAAAATTATTTTTTATTATTTTAAACTAATCGTTTTGGTCCGACCGGTTCACAGTCGGGTGTCGAGCAGAGACGTGGCATGCATTCCACAGGGCGGCTAGAGCCCTGATCGCCATTGGGTCTGTTTGGTTGCGCGAAGCTCAGTCATTGTGGTTATGACTCGCCGGTTGGAGCTGTCCCTCTGCGAGGATCCTCTAGGCGCACCCGAACAGTGAATCGCCGGACCCACAAATTACTTACTCGTCTCAGACCCAAGCGAGCGTCTTCAGGCGACAAGTCCTCTATCTGTCTGCCGTGGTTTGGAATCAACATTCAAGAGGAATAAGAAAAAAATAATGAAAATGACCAGAATGAGAAGGACCAACAGAGGAAGACGGAGTGATCCAGCAGCGCTAACGTTATAATAGTGATGTTTTTTGTGTGTTTGTTTTCATATTCTCTCGGAGTGATGCCTCGCGGGACAGGAGAACGCAGATGCGATGGACGTATTGGAACGCTCTACTCAAACTGGATCCACAACAGGGTGTGAACTCATCACAGCACGCCACAGAAAGATACTGAAAACCAAAGAACACTGACGAACAGTCTGTAGTAGGCTATAATTTATTCCACAGACATTTGGTCCACTGACATGTAACCAAGACAGGGGAGGGGAGTAAACCCATCTCCGCTGTGTACGCAGTGATGGGCACTAACTAATTTTTTTTAGTTAAACTATAACTATTTTTCAACTAAAATAAAAAAGTTGAACTAAAAGTTGGCAACTGATTTTGTAAATAAGTTAACTAAACTAAAATTATTTAGTTAAACTTTTTCTAACTTTTTAACAAACTTTTTTATAAACATTTTCACAATGACTTATGTCAAGTAAACTGTAAAAATGCAGGGCGTCTATGACCATTATTTTCACTTTCAAACTATTTAATGTGTACTAGACTAATAGTCCTAGTACAGTTCTACAAGAAACTCATGAAGAAAGTTGCTTATCGTGCAGTGCAATGCAATTCACTTGACTTGAGTAATAATACCAGTTACTCATTGCGGGAAGATAGTTGCTGATTTTGTTACTTAAACTTTCTAGCTAATAACTAAAAAAATATTAGTTAAACGTTTTAGTTAATAACTAAAAAATAGTAGTTAAACTTTGGTTTTAACTAAATTATTTATTTTCAGTTAAACTTCTGCGCTTAACTAAATTTTTTAGTTAACTAATTTTTTTAAGTTAAACTATAATAGGGTTTGAGCATAGGTAAAATCCTACCCCAGCTTCCCCACAGGGGTCTGCTGTTGGGTAGCCGGCCGACAGCTTTAATCCTGTCTTGGATCCCATTGATTTAATAAAAAAAATCAAATCAACTTCCGTGTAGAGTTAATTCTGTGCATGCCTATTATAGGACTCTGTCTATTGATTTTCATAAAGAAATTACCTTTTTCAGATGGCCTACAAGAAACTCATGAAGAAAGTTGCTTATCGTGCAGTGCAATGCAATTCACTTGACTTGAGTAATAATACCAGTTACTCATGACAATCATTGCGGAAGATAGTTGCTGATTTTGTTACTTAAACTTTCTAGCTAATAACTAAAAAAATATTAGTTAAACGTTTTAGTTAATAACTAAAAAATAGTAGTTAAACTTTGGTTTATACTAAACTATTTATTTTTAGTTAAACTTCTGCCTTAACTAAATTTTTTAGTTACACTATAGGTTTGCCACTTTTTAGTTAACTTTTGCCCATACTGTGTTTGAGCATAGGTAAAATCCTACCCCAGCTTCCCCACAGGGATCTTCTGTTGGGTAGCCGGCCGACAGCTTTAATCCTGTCTTGGATCCCATTGATTTAATAAAAAAAAATCAAATCAACTTCCGTGTAGAGTTAATTCTGTGCATGCCTATAGGACTCTGTCTATTGATTTTCATAAAGAAATTACCTTTTTCAGATAGCCTAAAGATGATGCGAGCCCAAGTTCCTGCTTAAAGCGTGGAAACAACATAGGCGGTGGCTAAGTGACAGGAAGGCAAGCAAAGAGCGCTTGTTAATGTAGACTACAAAAGTGTTTGAAAAACGTAGGACTTATGTAGTGTCTAAGTGTTAGTAATTTACTAATAAGTGTCTGAAGATCACCTGCTACACAAACAAAGCCATACGAAATAATGTTAAACGTACGTTTAACATCATTATGATTCAATCAAATCAATCAATTAGTTTCTTGTAACCAACATATAACATTTATTGCAGTATACGTGGTAAGTTACATTTATAGTGGTTACCAAGGAAGAGACCCAGAAGGGCTGAAGAATCGCGCTAATAGGGTCACCTAGTAATTGTGGATTACAGAAAGTCACAATAACCCATGACAGCCAGTTCATATAGGTACAGGAATACAATAATAATCAAGAATTAGCCTAATTAATACCTATTAGCATAACTGAAAAGGAGAGGATGGAGAAGAATCGTCTACAATGCGACCAACCCTCGTATCGAGGACGGTTGAAGAGAGAGAGAGAGAGAGAGAGAGAGAGAGAGAGAGAGAGAGAGAGAGAGAGAGAGAGAGAGAGAGAGAGAGAGAGAGAGAGAGAGAGAGAGAGCATAACTGAACTAACATACCAAACGAAAAGTATGATATGCATTCAAGTACTTTGTTGAATTAGATAATAACGTAGTTTTTCTTAAAGATAGGCCCATGCGGACCATGTAATTGACGAATAGATAGGGGTAGGGCCTATACTGTTCCCGACGTGTTAGCTCCGGCAAATCTGATTGAAAACAGCCAAGTGCTTGCATGAGCAAACGGTTGTCGATATAACTTGAAACTTCTTGTAGAGTTAGAATGAATTTCAGATTCAAATTGTTTGTAAATTACAAGGCTGACAAATGAGTTGAGCTCATAACGATGCATAAATTCATCTATCTGTTGTGCGCGAAGGACTTGCTCAAGGTCCCTACACAGTTAATCCACCCCGGACGAGGGTCGAGCCCGTACTCTCGGCGTTACAGGTCAACCGCCCCTAACCAGTCGGCCACGGTCCAGGGCTGCCGATAGCAATTCCGGACCCCTATAGGCAGAGCAGTCACGGGCCCCTAACTATCCTTAGACTTTATGAGAAATTGTTTTAAAAACAAACTGAAATAATAATAGTGCGGGTACAACCCTACAAAATTATATTTTTATATGCAACTATTGTAGTTAAGTGTTGGTAATATTATATTTTAAAGGCATAAATCATAAACTTTGTATAACTGATTATAATATTTTTCATAAGTTGATTGCTGGGCCCAGCCCGGCCCCTAAAAGTCGCCGGGCCCCAGGGTTTTTGCCCCCTCCCCCCTTCTCAGCGGGCCTGCGGCCACCGTGCCACATAATAAAATAATAATAGCCAATAGCACATCTACTTTTTTATCTAAAATACTGGAACGCATTGTTGCTAACCAGCTGTGGGCATATCTGGATATGAATGAATTGATTCCGTCGCAGCAGTCGGGTTTCCGTCGGAATCACTCCACGGAGACTCTCCTGCTTCGACTTTTATCAGACTTCTATAGCGCAATTGACCGTGGTCAGGTTACTCTTCTTGCTCTCTTTGACGTAAGCTCTGCCTTTGACTCTGTGGACCACTCCATTCTCTTATAGCGCCTCTCTACTTCCTTTGGCTTGGTGGATCAGCCTCTGGATTGGCTTACATCTTTCTTAACTGACCGTTCAAACTGTGTAGTCCTTGGTTCGTCCAGGTCTCTTTGGGTCCCTGCTCCTTTTGGGGTGCCCCAGGGTTCTGTCCTGGGCCCACTGCTATACCTTCTTTATACTACTGATGTCTGCCCCTTGCTGGCGTCTCAGAGGCTTCTGCACCAACTATTTGCCGATGATGTGCAAGCCTACATCCACACCCATTCGGCGGATGCTGTGGCTACTGTAAGCGAGATGTGTCTGACTATGGATGTCCTCTCTTCTTGGATGGCCTCCAATCGGCTACTCTTAAATCCCTCTAAAACACAACTTATTTGGCTGGGTGGCCGTAGGCAACTTCAGGGTATCGACTTTTCCCAACTTACCTTGCTCTTTCCTCACATAACCTTTTCCGTCACAGTTCGTGATCTGGGGCTTACTCTTGACTCTGAGCTTACTTTGTCTCAACATGTGAACCTGGTCGCACGAAGTTGTTATTATCAGCTTCGTCAGCTTCGAGTGGTCTCTCGCTCTCTTTCTCATGATGCGGTCGTGGTCCTTGTTCACGCCTTTGTTACCAGTCGAATTGACAACTGTTGCTCCCTACTTGCTGGTCTTCCTCTTGGGGTTCTGGGGCGACTAGATCGAGTCCTACGCTCGGCTGCTCGTCTTATTGGACGACTTTCTAAGTTCTCTCCAGTCTCTGCATACATACGTGATGTGTTGCACTGGCTGCCTATCTCTCAGCGGATCTCATACCGCACTGCTGCTGTAGTTTCTCGCTGCGTTCTTGGCTGTGCTCCATCTTACTTGCGTGATCTTTGCCGCCCAGTGTCCGACGTTGCAGCGCGTCGGGCACTTCGTAATTTGTATGCACACATTAATCGCAGTTGCGCTTCCGCAAATGGCTTATAGTGTAAAAGGAATACAAATTAAACCTTCTACTATCATACTTACGCCTTACTGTCGAGCAAAACGATTTTGTGTCGATATCTCGGATCAGTCAGACTTCTTGTTCTCAACCACGTGCAGTCAGCGGCAACTTGACGACTCAAGCAGAAGGTTGGAGTTCATTTATAGCAAATTCCCATCTCTTCCAGAATTCCTGCCCTAAAATCCACCCAAACTTTCGCGTTCTGAACCAGATCCGAATTGAAGTGGCTGTGCTGAAGTATTTTCAGCCAGTGAAGTGATTTCAGGACGGGAGTGATATGGTGATGCTTGGGTGTCCTAGTGACAGCTCGGGCGAGTGAAAATTTGATGAGTTGAAAACGTTTAATTTGGGTGGATTCGACGTTGAGGAACCGGATTTTACAGTTATCAATGGATGTCGCGATAGTGGAAGCAGTTTATAAAGTCAAGCAAGTTTCATGTCTGTGGGTCAGCGACCGGAAAGACTCGATCATGCGATACTGCTTGTGAAGTCATAGCTAGCGCGTTTTAATTGAAACGTTAAGAAAATTTACCAACTTTTCATATTGTTCGCTGTTGCTCATCGAAAGATCGTTAATCTCCAGATTTTGAAACTTTTAAACCTTACACAGAACTCCGTACAATGAGGAAAAGCATTAGAGCCATAGCCTAAGTCATAACCTTACAAGCGGATCTTCCTTTTAGGTGGCAGGTATCCTCTTTCATGCGGTGAACCTCGTGGACGATATGGCGGATTTTAATTCTTAAATCAGAGGTATAGGATATTAGATCATAATTTATGCTATAAATCGATGTTGCTGTTTGAAAGTGATTCAAATGCAAGCCTGGGTATAGGAGGAGGACGAAGCTAATGATCTTTGTTTTATTGCACAGCGTCGTTAGACCAAAACTAGTGGTAATCAATGTCCATGTTTCAACGGTTAAAGGACAACTGAACGACGGTCAATTGAACGGACGACACTAGAACGGCGACACTTTAACGGAAGACAGTAGAACGGGCCGACTATAGAACTGGTGATATCACTTAACCTGGACGTTACATTATCGGGACGACTCACGAACAATTCGCAAGGTGCGGCGTTGTGTTATCTGTATACTCTGCATTGCGTACTCTTTGTATACTAGGCGGATACTGAATGTTGAGCGGGAGTTCTTTTGGTGAGGCGTAATTTTAGCGGGACGATGGACAAGATGTGTTGAAATAATTACGAATTTTAGACCATGGCGTTAGTGTATGAATCTAGCACCAAAGGTAAACCAACACCAAAGGTAAACCAACATCTGTTACCTGTAACAAGTTGCGACCTGTCAGCTTGGTGTTGTGAATAAACGAAATTGATTGATTGATTGATTGATTGATTGATTGATTGCTGATACATCATTATTTTGAGTACTTGAAAGAAAAACAATAGCCTACATGAACGGAAGGATATCTTGGCGATGTCGAATGTACAAACGATTAAAGTGCAAGGCACAACGTGTGTCATCAGACGACCAGGTTGTCTGTGAACCACAAGCTGAAAACACACATTCTGGAAACGACGCACCATCGCTGGTAGGGAAAGCCATAGGAAAAAATGAAGGAATGTATCAGCAATATCACGTCAACGCCATGTTCTTCGCAAGCTGCTGTGAAAGGACGTTTGGATGGCCATGTTTTAATGGCTCATCGGTCATCTGTTACCCGTTCAACAGTCCGGCCGTTCAATAGTCTCACCGGTCATCTACTGTAATACGCCGTTCTACAGTCGCCAGAGGCGGTCTTTGACAGCCTTTGACAGTTTTGTGTTATAGGCAAGGTAAAAAATGCCGCCCTTTTTTATCCATCTAGTTTAACTTACGGAAATCTTGCTTGAATGTTTGTTTGTTTGAGCCACAGACTAAAAAGTCAAATCTTGCGACGACTAATTCGATCACTTACAATCATTCAATCGTCCTGAAACTTGGCAGATAGACTCGCCCTCGCAGACACTTCATTCTATACAAATTTCAGCTCCCCAAAAAGGCAAGCTTATAGAATCTGGGACTCAACTTTTCGAATCGGGGAATCAACTTTTCCGATACGCAGCGTTGTCATTGGCCGCAACAAAAACGGGCGCGCTGCCTGATTAAACGCACGCTATGACGTAAAATTAAGCGCCTGTACACTGCGCTGTACATTTACATGTTATGCAATTGAAGCAATCTTAACTAGTTAACTACTAACAGAACAGACAGCCTGCAATACACGGCGCTAATAGCAGCCTACAAAGCATATCCGCCCTACGGGGCTCAAACTCGGTACCTCTTGCTCTCGACGCCAGTTGTTATCCAATGCGCTATCGGGCAGCCTATATCGCCTATACCTAAAGCCGGCTCTGACAGTCGCCGTTCTTTAGTCGCCCGTTCTTATGACGTCCGTTCATAAATTATGCCAACCAACCGTTTCAACATAAATTATAGTAAGTGCAATTCTAAACATTGGGATATGGCTGAATTTTACCACTGCCTAATCGTAATGGTTTACAAGTGAGTAACACCAACAATGAATGCAAGCAATTTATTAAAGCAGAATAGAAAACTACTTTAACGAAACAGTCCGAAACAAACTAATCAATGTCTCTTCTGTAGAATTAAATACCAGAAGTAGATAATAATGAAATTAAATACTTTTCAAGTATTGTATTGTATTGTATTGTATTTAGAAATTTATAAAGCGCTTCTCACAGTAATACCCAATCAGAAGCGCTCCCAGTGCGAAGAACTCTGCGAAAAAAGAAACGTCTTAAGACATCGAGAAGAGGCCAAAATACCCCCAGTTAGGATCACAGATCGAATCGTAGAGGGAAGGTCATTCCAGAGCATAGCACCAACAGATGCATAAGCGCGATGCTGGGCAGTAGCAGTCCGCGACCGAGGTACGAAAAGGTCATGCCGGTCTAAGGAGCGGAGTGAGCGACCAGAGGCAGCCGAAAGGGGTCGGCGAATTGAATCACAAAGATAGCGAGGGGCCAGACCTAAGAGCACCCTGGATGTAAGAAATAGAATTTTGAACCGATTTCGGGCGATGAGTGGAAGCCAATGTAAATGCTCCGTCATGAAGGTCAAAATGTGAGAGAAGCGAGGAAGACGGGCTATCAAGCGGGCAGCTGCATTAAGCACTGATTGCAGTGGAGACAACCGACATTTCGGAAGACCAGCAAGCAGAGAATTGCAGTAGTCAATACGTGTTCAAACGAATGCATGAACCATAGTAGTGAAAATAGAGGAGGAAACAGATCGCCTAATCGCTCGAAGACGTCTCAGATGATAGAAGCTAGACCGAGAGAGGTTAGATATGTGGGCAGCAAATGTATCCGATGTCTGACAGCTCTTTTTAAAAAAGCCTCTCAATTGGTTTCGCGCCAGTTACAGAGATTTACATAATTTGGTTCCCAATGCAAATACAAGGACCTAGAACATTTTATATAGGCCCTACATTAAATTTATAAAAATTTCTGTGAAATTCTCAGCCAAATTATTCTGCCGCAGAGATCGGGCAAACTAAAAATGAAGACAAAGAAAAGGTCACCATTGTCCCGGCAATGAGATAAGGTTTCCAAATTTGTTTCAGCAGGGTTCAGTGCAACTTTACTTATTTCCCTCTTCGAAACCATCCCACAAATTCTGTATCATCGAGTGAAGAAAATTCTCTGCAATCAGGCTACATGAGGACTACAAGAAAGAACTATTAGAAATACTTAGAAAAAAGCAACCAAGCATAATACTATGATATAATTCGCTCCTGAATATTGTTTGTAGACCGATTACAATTCTGCAACTTCTTCAGATCATCGTCTTTCTTGGAATTTGGCCGCAACCAATCAGAGGCATTTGCCGGCCGGACTGGAACATCGATTAGTTTGAGGACAGCAAACTTTACTTTTACTGCAACAGATTCCCTGAACAAAAGTAAAGTAAATATAGTCAACAGAATTGAGATTTAAAAAAGACGCTAAAGAAACATGTATGTATGTATGTATGTATGTTTGGGTGCATATATATTATATGAAAGTATAATTGTGTATACGTGTTAGTCTATATTTATACTTATGTAAAGGTATGTCTGCACAGTTATGTAGCCTATGTAATGTATATATAAGTGGGGTTTGTGTACATGAATGTACGCATCTAGATCCACTAGTGTCAAGATGTGTGTACCTACATGTAGCCTACATGCATGTACGGCATTGTACGCCATCCAGCTTCGGGTCACTGTCATTCATTTCATTTCAGATATTTATATAGCGCCCCTTCAAGATTTCTACTCAGAGGCGCTCCCGACAACAGCGCGGACACTGAATCGGAGTTTCACGCCGAAGCGCATGAGCAGTTGCGAGTGAAGCACTTGCCCAGGGTCCCAACGCGGCGGCTTGAGGTGGATTCGAACCCTCAGCCCTCCGGCTGCAAGGCACCAAACATACCTCTTGAGGTGGATTCGAACCCGCAACCCTCCGGCTGCAAGGCACCGAAAATACCCCTACACCACCGCGCCCCACATCAGTATACGACCATGAATTAAATGGGAAAACAAGATGCAACAGAGAAAGATTCGCAGTATATATACGCAACTAAGCTGAAGATAACCTAAAATCACCTATTCTTATAAAAACAATTATCAAAACCGTAACCAGTCGATAGGATGAGTTAGG
Organism: Aporrectodea caliginosa; assembly: GCA_020284085.1. Classification (NCBI taxonomy): domain Eukaryota; kingdom Metazoa; phylum Annelida; class Clitellata; order Crassiclitellata; family Lumbricidae; genus Aporrectodea; species Aporrectodea caliginosa. The sequence continues at coordinate 25,297 of JACEVL010000434.1, read as the reverse complement.
TTACAATATTGAATTCTTTCATTTGCTTCTATGCCAAGGTAAGCTTCAAATCTATAGGTCGTCTAATGAAGATTATTTACCTGGGAAGCTCTCAGAGGTAATTGAGATCAGGGCCGTAAATCCTGGGGAGGGAAGGGAGGGAATTCCCTCCCCACTTTTCAGCTTGGGAAGGGAATGTGAAGGAATTCCCTTCCCACAAATTTGTCTAAACTGTGAATATTTAAACCCCAGTCGCTACAATCTGTTCCTTTGTGACGGGCAGTCAGACGAACAGACTGCTAGCCTTTCTGCCGTGCACCCAGGTTATCGGATATACCGACTGACTGACTGGCAGAGCTTGCAGAGGTATACTATACCGGTCAAGGCTTGTAAGATTGATAGACCCTGATAACCTCTACATAATGAGGTCAATCCTCAAACTTTCTTGTGAAGTCTCATATAGGTCCCGCACATAATACCCTGTATACGTGAGTCGGCTCCAGCATCAGCAGGAAGATACATCAAGTAGCCTCCCACACACATTCTTGTCATGCATGAGACGAGGGTTTGCAGTGTAGGGCCTATATCAAATTTCTAGCAGAGGAGGAAGTCAAAGAGGAATAGCAGAAGAAGGAATAGGAGGACGAAGTGGAGGAGGAGGGAAAAAAAAGAGGAAGAGGTAGAGGAGGGGAGGAGGAGGAAGGGGAGGAGGAGGAAGAGGGGGAGGTTAGTGGTCATTAGGATGTAGGATGGATTTAGTCTAAGCCACGAACCTCTGGATAATATTAATAGGAGCCCTTGCCTCTGCAGCGAAATCCAGCTGTGGCATACACCGCATTTTGGACTGTCATGACACATACATGTAGGTTTAGATGTCAATATCAATAATAAAGTGACCATTGTGGAGGTAAGTTCATTCGGTGTTCATCAGTCTTACATTATAGATCTGATTATTTTTGCAGTCACAGTTTTTCTGTTTTATGCATATTTTATTTAAATCTGGTTGAAAGGTTTTATTTCTTGTGGAAATATCTAACCACGTCTGCAAGTGATTTGGCAGGAAAAGCTTTACCTTTAGCAAAGCAATATCCTGGCTGGCCTTAATGGTCAGGATTTCATAAGTCATAACAGAAATACAACATTTATCCTCTGTACATAAGGCACATTTTGGATGCACCCAGTTAACATCATTGGACCTGTTGTACTTTTTAACACAGTACAATCCTTTGGATATTTCCAAACGTTTGTGTCAGCTTACCGTCTTACGTATACGTATTATACATGTTGACAATTCCATCAACAGTAGCCTCTGCAGAGAGACCATTCGGCAAACTCAAGATGATTAAGAGTTTTTAGGGTCTATAATGTCTCATTAACATCTGGTGCATTTGGCCAGGTTGAGCATTGAGTCTAATATTGCCAGAACAATTGATTTTGAAACTGACATCAGAAATTTGGGGGGAAAGGGCCAGGAGTGCTTCTTTGTTGAGCAAATAAGCCTATTAAGTTTTTAAAAAGCATGATCATTTTCTTATTAGTGACAGTGGTGTGGTGGCTTCCAAGTTTTTCTTTTAATTGAGTCTTCATAACTCCATTTGAATCCCTGATTGAAATAAAGGCACACAGTCACAATTGGTTCATTTACAATGAATCAATCATTTATTGTCAATGATTGGTATGACAGCTGTTTTAACTTCTTAAAGTAAATTTTCAATGCTTACTGCTGTTTTGTTATCTTTGGTCAGCTTCAGGGGCTTCGCTCCTCTGACCACTGAGGGCCTTGACCATGGGCTTCCCCATAAAATACTTCTTGTCTTGATCACTGCTTAACTCTCTATTCTGGTCTGCCGTCTAGCCGGTTGTCTTGCCTTGATCGTGTACTGCGAGCTGCAGCGCGACTCATCGGCCAAATACCAAAATTTGATCATGTCACCAGGTATATGTTGGAAGTTCTGCATTGGCTTCCTGTCCGACAGCGCATCGAATATAGAGTTGTCTCTCTGGTTTGGCGATGCCATCTTGGCCTTGCGCCAGCCTACCTAATAGACCTCTGTAAGCCGGTGTCGGGGGTCCAGGGTAGTCGCTCCCTCCGCTCTGCTGAGAGGGGGGTAGTGGCGGTCCCGTTTGCCCGCACAGCAACCATGCAGAACCGAGCATTCTCTGTGGTAGGCCCTAGGGTTTGGAATAGCCTCCCTCGGGAGCTACGCTTGTTCCCTAGAACATGTACTGATACTTTTATGGCCACTTGAAAACTTACCTTTTTGGCCGGACTGGAGTTGGGAGCGCTTCTGAGTAGTTACCTTGAAGGGGCGCTATATAAATTTTTGAATGAATGAATGAATAAATAATAATAGCTCAATAATACGTTTTGCAGACTTAGTTCATGCAGCAAGTAATATTGCTCTGTTAACTGTTATTTTAGCAGTATAATAATTATTTAAAGTATAAAATACTCAAAACATTTTTAAGTAAAAGTAGGCTATCAATATTGTCATTCCATTGTATTTTAAATACAGGTAGAAAATACTTATAATAGTATTTAAAGAAGTATTTTAAATACTTGTATTTAAAATACTTCCTATCACAGAATAAAAATAGTAAGAAATAAATAAGAACAAGAAGGAAACACGTTCGACCAAATAACCACAGTTTTGCACATGTAGACTTAATACAAAACTTGACAAGCTGGCCAAGTATTACCCCGTAAAAACTTTTTTTGCCCCCTGAAAAAAACTGAAGTGACGTCCCTGAAAGTGACTGGGAAACCAATGCCGCTCGTCGTTAAAGTGTTAACCTAATGGGTAACTGAATTCAGTGGGCTTCTTAAGTGAACGTGCAGTTTCCCTCCCCACATTTTGAAACAGATTTACGGCCCTGATTGAGATCAAGCTGATTATACGGCTTCGAGTAATTTACAGAAATTCACCGTGTGAATTACTGAATTACAGTAATTCACACGGTGTCGTATTGTGGATATATTTATACTTATAGTATACTAATATATTTATATTAAAATAGTATGATCACGTCACGCCTCTGCTTCGTGACGTGCTGCACTGGCTCCCGGTGCAGTATCGTATAGATCATAAACTCGCCCTACTGGTGTAGAAGTCCCTCCATGGTATGGCACCGGAGTACCTAAGAGCATATTGCATCGGCGTGTCTGAAGGTACGAAAATCTAAAACCTGCTTCGGAGACCGCGCATTCTCTGTTGCTGGACCTAGGTGTTGGAACAATCTTCCACCTTCAATACGTTCAGCACCATCCTTGGAGTCATTTAAGTCCTGACTCAAGACACATTATTTCAAGTTGGCGTATCCTGACTGAGTTTTTTATCGTGTCAAAGCGCACTTGTAACGGCATGTGCCGCGTTAAGGCGCTGTAGAAATTGTCGTATTCATCATCATGATCATCATCATCATCATCATCCTCATCATCCTCATCATCATAGGAATGTCATGAAGTCTAGCATCTTGGACATAGTAGTCATAAGTCATAAGACATAAGTCACCGAATGAGTGTGGTAGTGCTACTTACACCTGGGAATGGACAGCAGCCCCATTTCCCCCAGGAACGCCTGCAACAGGTCTGTCCACCTTGACAGTAGTATCTGCTGTCACACCAGACTCTCTCAACTGGATTGTACATCATCTCCTCTTCATCACTGACTGCCTCATCGGAAGACGCGAACTCTATGATTGCAGCCGCCACCTGTTTGTTGCCCCAGGGATTTGTATCGTGGTTGGGAGGCTCCAACTCCTGTTGCTGGACTTCATGAAAAACTTTTCCAGCATTTACCACTCCCAAGGTCAGCGTCAACAGAAGAAGAAACATCGTCCTTCAACACAAACAAAAACGGGCGCCCTATCAATTTCAGCTAAGGAAAGAAGTCCTATTGATTTCGATTAAGCAGCTTGAATTAAGTTAACAATGGTAGAAACAATGTTGGATAAGAATATTGAAGTTCAGGAAGGCAAAGCAAAATGGCCATCGGTAAGTGTGGTCAGTCTACTCACTCACAATTGTTGTTTGAAAGAAGAGCTATTGAAATAAAATGAAGAAAGTAAAACTGATGGAAATCAATGTAATTATTTTTATTAAGGGAACTTCTATAGCGCCGGTGTCCAGTGGACAAGTCGTCGCCTACATTGCTTGCCAATGCTTTCCAAGGCATTGACCGAAAGCGTTCTAAAATCCAATTGCAATCAGGTCTACATTTAAAATATCAAGGCAATAAATTTTAGAACCACTTGTAGCCGATGTAAATCTTTAGTGACGAGATTGAATTTTAGTATTAACCTAAAAGAATAAACAAAATGCCAAAATTTATAAAATTGCAGAAAATCAGCTGAAACATTCGAATAGTGTAATGTGATGTAATGTAAAATGTAAATCTTCAAAAATTTCTCAGCGCCCACAAAAGCCACGTCAAGGAGACCAGCTTGTGCACCGGCGCTATATCAAATCAAGTCCGAAATAGCCAAACTCCTCTGTTCGTTTCGGTGCCAGGTCAAAATCAGAGGAGGTCAAGCCGAGGTGACAGTCATGGTGCTACGGTGGCAATCGGTGATGATGGTGGTCGTGTGGTGGCGCAGGAGTAGAATCAGGATACGATATCTTGAAGAGTTCGGTTTTCAATCGTGAGTGGAAAGCAGAAGAGGAGAGTGCAAGCGGAGGAGAGGTTGAGTTAAGAGGCGAGACAGGAGGATGAGCAAACTGGCGTAGGTCTTGGGAGTCCGTTCCAAGGAGCTGGTGCATCATACATGTAGACTAAGGAGCGGTTGCAGAATTTCAGAGAGGATGAGACTGGAGGTTGGGATAGAGAAGGTATGATGATGATCGAGTAGACCCAGGCGGTTGGATGGTGAATAGCTGGCGAATGTAAGAGGGTTTAGACGTTTGAAGGGCATTGTAGGTAAGAGATACTATTTTGTAATGGATGCGCCGAGGGACTTTAAGCCAACGAAGTGATTTGAGAACAGGGGTTATCAGGGCCGGATTAAGATTTCCGGGAGCCCTAAGCCAAGAACCGGGTTAAGACAACTGGGGGCCCTAACCCCCTAATCCCAAAGCAAACCTAATTACCAATGTACAGGTTTCGGGTATCTGTACACAAATTTCTAAACGTAGGCTACATGATAAGCTGCTTTTTTCTAATGAAATATAGGCTAAATAATAATACATGTATTGTATTGCATGCGTACCGTTAACTTATCGTTGTATAGGCAATTTATAATAATCATTTTAAAATTATTTTATCAATTTAGATCGCACAACTTGCACTTTACAGAACTCAGTATGTTGCTAGTACTGCTGTACTACATGTAGGATGTAATATAAATGGATGTCACTACTATAGTTATTACCAAAATGGTAATACCAGATCCAACTGCAAGCTGCACTAACAGATCATAAAGTCGAAACTTATAACTGTTACCTAGATGGAACTGAATAGACTAATTTACAAGGTAATAGAATAATTATTTTGTGAAATGAGAACAATTAAGATTATCGAAAAAAACTTCTTCCCTGATTTCTGCCTTGCAAAGTCTTCAGCAATATTATCAAACTGCATTAAGTCTTTGACTTGTGCCGTCAGTTGCTGAGGCACCTGTACAGACTGAGTGTGAGTCTGCGACTATAGGTCAGTATTCAGTAAGTAAGTAGTAACTAAAACTTACTAGCGCTGAAAAACGTTCAGGGTAAAGCGCTAAATTATTTAAAATTATACAAAACTAGGAATTTGCTACAATTTTATTTAATTTCTCCGGATTTTGGGGGCCCTCAAGTACCTGCGGGGCCCTAAGCAATGGCTTATTTGGCTCATGCCTTAATCCGACACTGGGGGTTATGTGGTGGTGTTTGGGAGTTTGGGTGACTGCGAGGGCGACAGCGTTCTGGAATGTTTGCAGGCGTTTGATTTGAGAAGAGTCGATAGTGGGGGCTCATATGATTACTATGGCGCGAGAATCAAATCAAAGTTCTTCCTTTAAGGTTCGAAAGATGATCTTTACCAATGAACCAGAATGTTCTTTTCGGAGCAGTAATTTGTATGCACACATTAATCGCAGATGTGCTTCCGCAAATGGATTATAGTGTAAAAGAAATAGAAATGAAACCATCTAATATCATACTTACGCCTTTACTGTCGAGCAAAACGATTTTGTGTCGATATCTCGGATCAGTCAGACTTCTTGTTCTCAACCACGTGCAGTCAACGGCAACTTGACGACTCAAGGTTGGAGTTCATTTATAGCAAATTCTGAAGTATCCTGAAATTTCCCCACCCGGCTGTATGATGGGCGCTCATTTTTAGTTCCTTAATCGACGATTATAAACAGCTGGAAGTGGCTTCTGCTTAGCATCACTTGACAACAGTTGTCAAGACTTGACGCCTAATTTAGTCTGATAAAGGTCTACATGGGCAATAAGGCTGACGGGTATGTTGACAGACGCATCAACATGAACAAATGTACTCATAGCCTAGCCATATTTCCGACCGTATTACTCTATTAGCTCGACTATGCACACTTTCAATAAAGTGACCTGCATGGTGAGGCAATGCTGAGACATAGTAGAATTGAAAACAACGCCTCAAGTTACAAGCAGAGTCTACCAGCCTAACAATTGAGTCACCCAGTTTCAAAGACTTAAGCCGATCAACTGTTTTAAGTTGCCGGGGAGTGCCAAGTAGCAGAAACTCAGTCTGCAGCTCATCCAAAACTCACTAGCCACAGCCGTCACCAGAACGCCCAAGCATCATCACATCACTCCCATCCTCAAATCACTCCATTGGTTAAAAATCCCAGAGCGAATTCACTTCAAAGTCCTCTCGCTAACCTACAACTCCCTACAACACTCCCAGCCCAGATATCTCCGCGAACTCTTCACCATCCAGCCAACCCGTTCTACCCGATCATCCTCGGTTCTCACTCTTTCTAGACCCCCGGTCACTACTCATCTCAAGTTCTCCAACCGAGCAATATCCAACACTGCACCGCGTCTCTGGAACGATCATTGCCCGTACTGCACATATCTTGCCTCCATCCATTCGTTTAAAATTGTATTACTCTCTAATATATCCTTATTTAGCTTATTGTAATTTAGTATGGGCCTCAACCTACACTACAAGCTTACAAAGACTGATAACTTTGCAAAAACGGGTGATCCGTATAGTGGCTGGTACTACTTATGGATCTCATACCAACCCTCTATTTTTTAACTTTAAAGTATTAAAATTAGAGCAAGTCAGGCTGTTCCAAATCGGTGAATTTATGTATAAGTACGACCGAGGCCTACTACCTCCAGTATACAAGGGGTTCTTTAATTTTGCCTGAGAGGTTCACTCCCACTTAACAAGAAACTCCGTAAATTATAGAAGTGTCTTTGCCCGCTCAAACACTCGTTAGTTCTCAATAAAATCTATTGGCGCCACTACCTGGAATAAAATTCCTCAAGAAATCAGAAAATCTCCCTCACTTGCACTGTTTAAGAATAAGCTTCGCACTTATTTAGTTGATTTTTAAATTTAATAATTATTAATTGCTTTGACGTGTTAATCTTTTATTTCCATGTGTTTATTTGCTGCACTTCCCACTCATTATGTACTCATTACTTTTGATATTTAGTTTAAATTAGTTAAGGTTAGTTAAGATTTTGTATGTTAATCAAGTCAACAACTGTTATATACTAAGTAAAGCATCTTTCGGTCGCCACATATTCTGTTGAAATTATATAGAGGTGTCCCTACTTAGCGGGATCTTTGATCCCTTCAGGGCCTTCCCTTGTGGCATTCAACTATCCATACTTAAAAGTGCAATCTGATTTGTAATATTATTGTTTATTGTTGTTTGGCTACAAATAAACGATTGATTGAATGATCTACCTCCTGAATTCCGCACTTTTTCTGTTCCTCAACCATCATCGCCAATCATCCACCATCATCTGCCTCAGCCTCCTCTATCCTTCACCCCCAAGGCTTTCCACTCGAAACTAAAGTCTCTCCTTTTCAAGAACTCTTATCCTGACTCATCTGATCCTGTACCTTCCAATCCTCGACCTAAAAGACACCCGCCTTAACATCTGCTGTGCCCTCTCTGATCCTCTGGAAACCGGACTTGGACCTCCCTCGGACTACTCTTTTGGACAACCCTCTGACTAGACGCAGCGCTCGTGAATAAGCTGGTGCCCTGCGCTTGGCTTTCGAGTGGCGCTTTAGAAGTTTGGAGATTACGATTACGATTACGATTACGATTAAGGAAGAGTTTAATGGCCGCCATAGAAAGCCATAGTGCAGTTTGGGGCACTTCCGGTTATAAACCGGGTCCACGTTTTGATCTGATAATAGCCTATAATAATAATAATAATAATAATAATAATAATAATAATAATAATACAATAATAATAATAATAATAATAATAATAATAATAATAATAATAATAATAATAATAATAATAATAATAATAATAACAGTGACAATTTATATGGCGCCGTAACACAGCCATGCCGTTACAAGGGCGCCTCACAGTCAACTAACAGCAGGGTAGGCCTTACAGAACAAATAAGTCTTGAGTCCAGATTTGAAAGAGTCAACTGTGTTAGCCGCTCGCAGGGCAGGAGGAAGACCGTTCCAGCATCTGGGGCCGGCCGCCGAGAAAGCGCGATCGCCAAAACGGGTTTTCATCCGTTTTACGCGAAGATCGCTTTTCTCGAGCGATCGGAGTCGCAACCCGGAGGCGGAAGAATGCGTCCCGATGCAGTAATCGCGCAAGTACTCAGGCGCGGCCCCATGAAGTGACTTGTAAGCCTATAGTTTAATTGAAGTTCTGTACTAAATTAGGCATCCGAAGAAACATTTAATTTGCAACAGGAATTAGTTGCGCGTGCCATGAGCTCGTATTAATTAACCAATTAAACAAAATAGGACGGTATATTTGAAACTACAATATTGGGCCATCGTGTTATACTTCTCTTCGCAGATGGCCTAGATCATCGCGTTTAGGACTCTACCTTCGCAACCCTAAAACCTACAGGTCTACACTCAAACACAATTGTAACTCAATTTATGTACCAAATTTATATAACGTGTTATTTTAAATGACGCTATAGAGCATTTGGACACAAGTTCCGCGCCAACAACGAGTTGGTTTTCTAAATTCGCGAAAGCAGTTCCATGCTTGTGTGCCATCGATCCGATGTCATCGATCATCCGATACTTGAAAAGTCATAATAAGCGAGGTTTAATTGACTTGCAAAGATAATTAGCCTAATTTCCATATTGTTTCAGACGTCTAAATCGAAATGTCTTACTTACTCATTCAGAGATGCTGGATCTACTGATTTATGCATATCTCACAGTAACCTCATCCTAACTGGTGAATCTATTAGTGATTACTGGTACGTGAGCTATAATAATCGCGATTGTTATTCAGAAAGGAAATGAATGCAAGAAGCACGATACCTACATTTTTGCTTTATAGACTCGACTGGAATTTTTCTTAGTAGCCTAAGTTGCTCAGTTAATCTTCCAGCTAATTCTAGCCAGTAAATGCTAAAAAAACATTTATGCTCCTTAGTGTCTTCGTCCAGACAATTTGTAGAAATTGCCAATCACTGTTTTGCCTTTATTGGTTGAATTCTAGTGTTCCAGAACTTGGATATCCGCTCCATGGCTTTACAGGATCCATTAAATTCGTACATTTTGACATGCATATACAATTGGACCGAGATTACATAACAGCATTCTCTGTAAGAGTTTACTGTACTGGTGAGATTATCCATTACAACAACACTTTTCGTTAATAATTAAAATGCGGATTCTAGTAATCAGCAGGAGCTTGAATTTGATAAAAGTCTGGTCTCAGGATCCTAGTTCGCAGTTCACTCTGCAGAATACTATCAACTCAGGTCAAAGAGTTCTGCGTTGAAGCAGGACCCAGAGGAGGGAACGGCGAGGACTTGGCCGTTAGGCGGGCGTAAAGTTGCGACTCTTTCACACACGTGGGCCCTGGAGATGCTCCGATTCTGAGACTGAGATGAGCCTCTGCGCTGCGGTCATTTCCGCTTTACGTACAGATCCCTTAGATAACCATGTTCATAGCGCTTTTGAGGATTCATAAAAATAATAGGCTACACTCAAACTTACATGCCTACATCCGGGAAAATGAACAGATTTAGCAACACTGGTGATAATTATGTACAGCGTCAACACTGGTGATACATGCAGCGTAAATACAGGTCATACACAGAGTCAACACACGTGCATAATTATATATGACGCCTACATTGACATAAACACCTTCAATTCTTATTCACGAAAAATGACTGGTCAATACTGATGATAGGGCCTACCTACAGGTCCTGGACCTTGAGAACGTAATGGCAGAAGCGCAAGGGACAATATGCTGCGAGATGCACCCTAAGCTTTACCACTGCTATTGTATTGTATTGTATTGTATTGTATTGTATTGTATTGTATTGTATTTGATTTTTATAAAGCGCTTCTCATTGCATAAGCATTTCAGAAGCGCTTCCAGTGCGAGGTACTCCGAGAGAAAAGGAAGGTTTAAGGTGAAAGAAATAGGCAGAGATGCTATCACAGAGGATTGTAGAGCGTAGAGAAGAAGGAAGTCCATTCCATAGGGAGGGACCTATGCAGGCAAAAGACCTGGATTGAGCCATTGTGGTCCTAACACGGGGAACGAAAAGGTCAAGCCGGGCAGAGGATCTGAGAGGACGCAATGACGTGGCAGAGAAGGGACAGAGAATTTGGTGACAAAGAAATTTTGGACCAAGACCCAATTGAAATTTTAACACGAGAATGAGAACTTTAAGTTGAATGCACGCAGAGAGAGGTAGCCAGTGAAGTTGATCAGCCATAAATGTAGAGATGTGAGAGAATCGAGGAAGGCGAGCTATAAGTCTGGCAGCAGCATTCAGTACGGACTGAAGAGGTGATAGACGAAACTTGGGTAAGCCAACAAGGAGATAATTGCAATAGTCAATTCGAGAACAGACAAAAGCATTGACAATCGAGGTGAAGGCAGAGGATGAAACAGATCTGCGAAAAGCCCTGAGATGCCCAAATTTGAAGTAACAAGAGCGGGTAAGTTTGGATAGAAGTTATACCAATTAGCAGCTTCTTATTGTCAAAGCGCAATGCATATATCCGATGGCGCACCAAAATCATTTGCATATCAACATCCGCTTGGTGCGACTGTCCTTTGCTCAAAGCCGTACGATAAGAAACTATGTAAAACATTACAATGTTATGGTCGATTAGACTAACTGCTCATTCATGGAACTCATGGAGTAACAGTAAGAAGAGATATGGAAGGCAGTGAACTATGGAATTCTATTGGCCGTTTTTTTAATCATAGCAGCAAATGTGAATGTAAGTCGCAGAAACATCTCATCGTCACACAGAAGCCGCGTGCTCAAATGCACGCGCTATTTCAAATACTAGCCAAAGCCCCAGTTTGCTTGGTGAAATGCGCAACCAACAGCCAATAATTACGCACCCACCCAATCCGACCCACCCACCCACCCACCCACACACACACACACACACACACACACACACACACACACACACACTCACACTCTCTCTCTCTCAGTCTCTCTCTCTCTCTCTCTCTCTCTCTCTCTCTCTCTCTCTCTCTATCTCTCTCTCTCTCTCTCTCTCTCTCTCTCTCTCTCTCTCTCTCTCTCTCTCTCTCTCTCTACTCTCTCTCTCTCTCTCTCTCTCTCTCTCTCTCTCTCTCTCTCTCTCTCTCTCTCTCTCTCTCTCTCTCTCTCTCTCTCTCACGCACACACACACAAACACACGCAAACATACACAAACATACACATTTAAATCAAATTCACAGAATTGCGTCGTTAACAAATGTGAGAGAAGATAACTCGAGTTGCGAACAATGTCAAGGCAAAAAATGGATGAAGTATAGTTTCGTATCAGGATGTATTGGCGGAGTGTTGCTGTGGAGGGACGTGACCATGGATACCACTGCCGAGACAATCATACCCGCCTTCACCACCACCACTATCAACACCACCCAGCATCATCTGTACGCTTTCTTAGTGGAGGAAGAATCCGTGATTTCTTCTGTCTCAGCGGATTAGAGCAAACTGTGTCTGAGCAGAGATTTCAGGAGATCATGATTATCTAATCTAATCTAATGACTTCTGTAGCGCCATTGATATAATTCTCAAGACATCAGTCGATGATCGCGATCAAGCGTCATGATCGGTTGGATCATTATGTTCGATCATTATGATGATGATGATGATGATGATGATGATGATGATGATGATGATGATGATGATGATGATGATGATGATGATGATGATGATGATGATGATGATGATGATGATGATGATGATGATGAGTTTGTCCAACCCTCCCAAAGGTCCAATCAGTCTATCATTCGCGAGATGGCGCGTTGGTAAAATGAGATGTAGGACGTGATGGGCGCCTTGCATGGCTGCCGTATACAGTTAAATTCGACTCCTGTAATAACTTGTGATCATCCGTTCATACTGAATTGTAATCATACTGCGTTTGTCGGTTTGAATATGATATGCTCTACTCCAACCTCAAATCTGTCCTTTTTAGCCGGGCTGGGGAGCACTTCTGAGTAGTAGCCATGAAGAGGTGCTATATAAATCTCTCTAATGAATGAATGAATAAGTGCTCACATAAATTTAAGACTGCACATGCCCTGGAGACAAGCTCAGAATACAAACAGCTGGCAAGGTATTGCATTTATAAAGCGTTCCTTGTAGGATGAACCATTCCGAAGTGCTCTCAGTGTGCAAGACCCTGAGAGAAGCAGGTTTTGAATTAATAAAGAATATCATTATTCGTATTATTTTATGATGATGATCATCATCACCACCACCACCATGACCATCGTCATCATCATTAAAATCACAATTGATTTAATCGTCACCACCGTCGTCGTTATCGTAATCACTATCATCATCTTGTTCTTCTTCCTCGTTTCTTCATTTTTCCATCAGCATCATCATCATGTTCTTCTTCTTCTTCATCATCGTCGACTTAATTATTGTCTTGTGGTTCCTTCTTCGGCGCCTTCAAGAATTGTACTCCCAAAATCGCAGATATGAAAGTGTTGTTTCGTATATGACTGACAGTGTCTGAATGACGTTGACCTCATTACGGCTTTGTTTTAATTAGCCATCGGTTGATTCTTTTGTATCGTATCGTATCTAATAATTTACGAAGTGCCTCTCGCAGAAACTATTCAGAGATGCTCTCAGCACGGAAGCTCCGGGGAATAGAAAAGCCTTTAAGGAGCGAGAGACCGATGTGGAAAACCCAGTCATTATTAGTTTAGCTCATATTGAGTGGAATGTAATTCCAAATTGAGGGACCCGCCACAGCACACCCGGTGTTGGGCCAGAACAGTCCTAGGCCTAGAAACAGAGATAAGGCGATCCGCAGAGCGAAAAGAGCGAGATGAGGATGCAGACTACGGCTTTCGCATATAGTTTGAGAGGTATTTCGGGGCACTGCCTAGCTGGGATTTGGAGACCAGAAAGAGGATCTTATACTGGATGCGCGCAGCAATAGGGAGTCAGTAAGACTTCAAGCATATAATATTATATGGAAATATGTGCAACGCGTGGGAGTCAGTCTGTGAGCCTTGCTGAATGCTGATGCATTTAAAAACCGATTGAACTTTATTTCGGTTGCTGGATTTTCACAGATTGAGCGAATTAGTTGCGGAACTGAGAATTGTAATAAACATAATTATGTGTAGTATTGGTGGGACTAAACACTTTTATTTATTCAGTAGCTTTAGGCCGTACTGAACTCTGCTGCAGCATCAGACTGGTTCAGCTTATCGTCAATGCATCAACTCACTAAGACATGATAAAACTTAGCACTAGTGCCATCTCTTTCTGTATCGATATAGGTATCGATCACCTATCATCACATGCACTCAAATAGATGCATATATCAACGCGCCAGATACGTAGCTTAGCGCCACTAGACATAAGATAAACAGCCTCCGAGTTTTTTCGCGTACTATTGAATAAAACCAACTCATCACTAACAAAGCCACTCATTGCGCTCGCATACAATGCCTTTTCACATGTCGCATACTATTTGATCTACGTGTTTTTTCGTAGACGCGACCTCAGGTGAATAGCGGGTAAAATATTCACGAGACGTCTCAATCAGTTCTCACCTTCTATTGCGAGGCGTTTTGTTGTCACTGTTCTCTCTCTCTCTTGGTGATTTATCCAGACACTGATTGACTAAAAAGAACACTCGTTCTTGACTTTCCTATATGACCACTTGTATCCGATAAACGATGAGTCAAAGGTCAAGTTTGCTGGCGGCGCATCCGGTCGCCGCCAACATTCGTTCAGAGGAAACGTGGCTTATTCTTGGTTGTTAAACTGTTTGTTGGCAAAGTCCTCTTGTATTCGGAGATATAAGGGATCCGAGCCCGAATCTGCGAAGCCTACTGTAACAGGCATTTCATATATCAATGCGCCAGATGCGTAGCTTAGCCCACTAGACATAAGCCTCCGAGTTTTCGCGTACCGGTGCTATTAAATAAAATCAACTGTCACTAACAAATCATTCATTGCACTGGCATTGATCCCTGCAGCTACATCTTTGCATGCAGTGGCGTAAATCGCGGTGGGGGGGGGGGCAGAGGAGGACTGGCCCCTCCCCAAAGTTTTGACTAGGGCCTATCTGTCCCTAAAAATGCTAAAATCCGGCACCCGAAAAATCTGTCCCCAAAGTTATGTGCAGATTTTCGGCCTGTTTACATGTCGCATATTATTAAATTTTGATCTACGGGTTTTTCGCAGAAGCGACCTCAAGTGAATATCGTATAAAACAATCACTAGCAGTCTCAGTCAGTTCTCGCCTTCTATTGCGAGACGTTTTGTTTGTTACTGCTCACTGCTCTCTCTCTCTCTCTCTCTCTCTCTCTCTCTCTCTCTCTCTCTCTAATTTATATTTATCCAGACATTAATTGACTAAAACAACACTCGTTTTGACTTTCCTATAACTACATGTATCAAATAACGATGAGTCAAAGGTTGATTGATTGACCCAAGTTTGGCTCTTACAACGGGTGGATGAAATAGCTATAGGAATAGTAATCGCAGTCGTAAGCAACAAACTTCTAAAGCGCAAATCTGTAACTAACAGCCGGGAACAAGCGACATGCCAGAGGTCAGAGTCATGTCATGTCATGTCATGTCATGTTGCACAGAGATGTGAAGGGAAGATTCCAGATTGGTTGTCATAGAGACTAAGAGGGAGGAGGTAGTTAAGCTGAAAGACGGATCTCGTTGAGGACAATAAATTTTGGAAGGCGGAGCATTGGGTGGATTAGGGTAGGAATTTTTAAAGAGATGGGAATTCAGTTTGGAGCAGAAAGCCTTGCGGTCGTTAGAAAAGAAGTCTAAGATAAAATGACAGACATTGGGTTAGTGCTGGTTGTGATGAAGGAGCTGAGAATTTGCGGAATTCAGAGGGAAGATGGTTACAAAGTCAAGGTGCAGCGCGTTATATTCATCGGTTAAAGAACTGGGAGAGAGTAAGATAGGAGGAGGATCGGTAAGAGTGGAGTGGCTAGATGGAAGATTCTTTCGCTGAAAGCATTGCAACGAATTGCTCGTTAGAGTTTCTATTTTGAAGTGAATGTGTTGAGGCATTTGAAGTGAATGTGTTGAGGCATTTGAACCATATTTGAACCGAGTCTGAACCATATTTGAACCGAGTCTGAACCATATTTGAACCGAGTCTGAACCATACGGACGGTGTACGCCGTCTTTCGAGCGACCGGCGCGAGGCGTTGAATTGACCTTGACCGAGAGTCACGGGTGGCGCTTCAATCCACCGACCGAAACGCGATGAATGCCTCTTCTAACCACACCTGGTACATCTACGAATTATCTGGACTTCCGCCATCTTCTACCAAAAAGGGACTGCTCGGCAGCAGCGTCGTCGTTTGCTGCGTACGCTGTCACCTGTCGTCGCTCTACCCTATAGACGCAACTTGGTCCACAGACTCTGAACATCCCTGCCATCTGTCAACTGTTGACGGGAACCCTTTGGCTGGCTTCACTTATGTGCGTGGGTGCACCATTGGTGACTGTTTTTCTAGTTTACTGTGCATTGTTCTTCTGCCTGATGCTTTTGTCTAGTTAATAATAATCTTCATTTAATATTTTCAAACTAACAAGTACGCAATATGATTACAATTCATAGTATGTATGTATGTATGTATGTATGTATGTATGTATGTATGTATGTATGTATGTATGTATGTATGTATGTATGTATGTATGAGCACTTGCTATAGCGCCCCCTTCAAGAGTTCTACTCAGAGGCGCTCCCGACTACAGCGCAGAGTTTCACGCCGAAGCGCATGAGCAATTGCGAGTGAAGGACTTGCCCAGGGTCCCCACGCGGCGGCTTGAGGTGGATTCGAACCCGCAACCCTCCGGCTGCAAGGCACCGAACATACCCCTATACCACCGCGCCCCACAGTATGAACGGATGATCACAAATATTAACAGGAGTGGAATTTAACTGTTTGGCAGACATGCAAAGCGAACAACACGTCCTACTGCTCATTTGACCAATGCCATCTGGCGAATGAAAAGGCTAAGTCGACCTTAGGGAGGGTAGAGGGAAGCGATCCCGCGTCCGTTGCCTCCTTGTGCCAGAGTGTTACCATTACCCTAAACCCTCCTACAAGTGACATGTAACATCATAATTATAGGCTATTGCACAGAAAGCGCATCTGTGAAAAATGCGGTTTCTTATTTTAGTGTCGTAATACATACAAACGTAAATTTTAAGACAGTGGAGTAAACTAAGGCCGTAGACCGGGAGTGCTATGGTGATGCCTGGGTGTCATGGTGACGGCTGGGGAGGGGAATTTTGGATGAGTTGCAGACGATTAACTTGGGTGGATTCGAAGTTGAGGGAACGGATTTCAATGGAGGTCGCGATAGTGGAAGCAGTTTTAAAGTCAAGCATGGAGACCAGGGCCGCATTAAGGCTAGTGCGGGCCTGGGTGCTGTCATAATGTGTTTACCTTCCAAAGGCCCCCTCTGAAAATCACCGGTCCACCACACACATATTTTAACCTGCTTACTAGTGAGTACTAACTACCTAAAGACAGTTAAGACAATAGCCTACACAATTAACGTTACATTACTATCGGTACACGCAATGATTAGTGTCAGGTAAATAACTATAAATAATTAAATTAATTGTGACTTCGTATTTGTTTATGTTTTCGCTAGATTTAACAGCAAGTTAATAACAAGCACATTAAAAACTTTCTCCACTACCGAAAATGCGGGCCCCTCAAAACAGCGGGCCCGGGTGCGGCAGCACCCTTAGCACCCCCCTTAATGCGGCCCTGATGGAGACAGTTTCATGTCTGTGGGTCAGCGACCAGAAAGAATCGATCATGCAATAATTGCGAAATTATAAAAAAACACGTTTTAATTTAAATGTTAAGAAGAGTGGTCAACTTTTCATATTGTTCGCATCGGAGTTGCTCATCGAAAGGTTGATGATCTCGAGAATTTTCAAATTAAAAACCATTTTCAGAGACCTGCACAATGAGGTAGCATTTAAAGACCATAAGTCACAGCCTAACAGGCGGATCTTTCTTGTTAGGTGGCAAGTATCCTCTTTCAGGTGGTGGATCTCGTGGATCACGTGGTGGATCTTAATTCTTAAATCAGAGATAAATGAATCTCAGAACATAATTTATTCATTTCAATTCAATTCAATTTATTCAATTCAATTTATTGTTCCCAAGAAAAATACATTGAACAGTTATGCGAGTCAGTGGCGTAACGAGGGGGCAGGGGGGCGGCCGCCCCCGGGCGCAGGACAGAGGGGGCGCAAAATTAGGGTTTAGATATTTTTTTAAAGAAATCAGGCAAGAATAGGTAAAAAAGTAAAAAAAGTCTGGCAGGGGCGCAAAATGAGGCTTTTCATGAAAAAAAGACGGAAAAGCAAAAAAAAAGGTCATCAGAATTTTTGGCGGAAGTAAGAAAAAAACTTTCAGGAAATTCTTGCTCCCGGGCGCACGAACCCCTAGTTACGCCACTGATGCGAGTTCAGTGATTACAAGTGGTTATCATCATTACACTTGCTATTTTTTTCGATTGTCATGTGGGGAGCAGTAGGCACACCAGAAAAGGCAAGTCCCGCTAAGTAGGGGCCTATTTAAACAACAGTAATATGACAAAGATGACAGTTAACTAATTTGCATAAGGCAAGGGGAACTTTAACAGTTTAACATATAGCTTAATCATCCAGATGGCCGACACCAACAATTAATGCAATCAATCTACTCAAACTTATTGAAATAAAGTAGAAAGCAAACTACGTGAGTCACTTACGAATTAACGAAACTGCAGGAAACAAACTAAAAATTGCCTAATTAAATACTTTTCATGCAGCAGATGTGTTACAGCTCATTTTAAAAAACCGCTCAATTTGTTTCGCGTCAGTGCTATAGGCCTACAGGCCTACACTTCGATTGTACAAAAATAATCTTTGTCGGCGGCAACGGCCTATGTTGTCATAAGCTGCCGTTAAACTGTGTATCCATTCCAATTCGATTGTACTGGAAGCAACATATCAGTGCTACCTACAGGGCCGGTGTCACGAAATAGAGTATCCCCCATTAGAATTATATCCCCTTAGCGAAATGAAGTATCCGGCCGGATGAATCTGAACGTGAAGGACTATCCCCCTCGTGCGAAAGTATCCCCATGAGTCGTACGAAATCATCCCCCATTCAAAAAGTATCCCCCTGCAAATTAATTACAAATTGGACTATTTAAGTAAATTTATAGCCATAGTTGGTAAAAACGGTTAAAACTTAAAACTGAATCATAAACGAAAAACGTAGTCTTTTCAACAACAACAAATAAAAAACGGGAAAAACGGGACAAAAGAAACCAGAAAATAATTTCACTCTGTTACATCTTGTACTGCATTTTGAAAGTAAACACTGTATTTAAACAATTTAATTTTAATCAGCAAACAACCCAATTAAGTAACATTAATCTACAACAATTATTTTATTTTTATATGTTTTGTTTAATAAGAAATTCAGAAATTAAAAATTTTGAAATCTTTCCTAATTTAAATTGTAAGCAAAAGTCCACATAGGCTAAGTCCATGCTGACTAACATAAACTAACATAATTATTAAAAACTAAACTTTGTGAGTATAGAGTGTAGACTAGCTTACTTTATTAAAACTTGTAGGCCTACTTACAATTTTTACTTATATAAAACTTGATAAAAATTAGTGCAGTGCAATGAGAAATATAAGTCAGTTTATCAGTCAATCGGAGATTACTGTATATAAAGACAACATTTCGCATAAAATTATTTGGATAACTTAGAAATTCAAATAACTTTTATAAATTTATTTCTGGCACTGTGCTATTTATTTATGAAATGATGACATTAAATAGTGACGTAATTATCTGAATCCTTGAAAGTACGGAGACAACGTAAGGGATTTGAGACAAAATGCAATAATTATTAAGACACAGTGTCATGAAAAGGGACTAAAGTGCTAATTAGGTGGCTTGGTAGCGCGCGCTTGATATCGGTCGTTTCGTATCTATGGGTACAACAGCAAAGTCATTGAAGCCATTTGTGTTCTGTGTGCTCTTGTAATCTCACGTTAATTAAGCAATGCCTCAAAGTTAATCCATTCGCATAATAAGTTCTTGATGCGATGGAAGTGTCTAAAAGAAGGAAGACAAATATCAGCAGTCACAAACGACAGTGTACTTATAAGGGAATAAGGTGATAATTAGGTGACTTGGTAGCGCGCGCTTGATATCGGTCGTTTCGTACCAGCAATGTCATTGAAGCCATTTGAGGCAACGAACCAACTTCAAGGGCTCTTGTGTTCTGTGTGCTCTTGTAATCTCACGTTAATTAAGCAATGCCTCAGAGTTAGTCCATTCGCATAATTAGTTGCGTGAGGTCTTGATGCGATGGAAGTGTATTAAAGGATATCAGCAGTCATTTGTCTCCCTTCTTTTAAACGACACGAACTTCAGAGATGGAAGAGTTCAGACCAGATGAAAATCTCCTCGGGACCTCTGGAAGCAATGCCCTCACGCCACTAGAAGAGTGGCTCAGGTATTGTATTGTAACTAACAATTTATATAGTGCCTCTCGCAGTGCACACCGATCAGTGGCGCTCAAGTGGGAATGGTCCGCAGTGCAATGCCATAGTGGTGTCACTGAGTGAAAAGATTTATACGCAAAAGGGAAACAAGCTGACTTGAACAACTTTTGCACAAAAGTACAGTCAAAGCAGCAAACATTAAGAATGAATTTAAAAAGCATGATTAACTAATGAAATGTGGTGTGCACTGCTTATTGTCAGTTCTATATTCAATACGTCAAAAATTATTCGCCTCATAGAGCCGTTAAGCAGGTGAACTGAATTTAGGCCTATGATCTGAAAGAGCGCATTCACTTTAGTGGAACAGTGCTTCAAAGTGAACATTTAAAAATGGACTTTTGAACTAGAAAGCTCACCTACAGTCACTTGCTTTAAATATTTATGGCTTTGGATTTTGATTAAAATATATATTCATAAATTATAAGCATTAAAAAAATTAATATCGTATACCTGTGCATTTTTATCCCCCGAGGGAATGATTTCACACGATGGGAGATAGAAATGGTTTATCCCCGGATACTCTATACCGGTATAGTCCATCCGGGTGGATAAATTCATTCATCCCCCCGGATAGTCCTAGGACGGATACTCTATTTCGGGCCGGCCCTAGCCCAAATGGCGCCCAGGCAAAGCATACATTTGGCGCCCTCTGATCCCGTCTCCACGGTCCATCCCACGTCACAACTCAATGATGAACCCGCCAAAAGATTCACGCTCAACTGAGTAATTTATTTATTATTACATTTTATTTAGTACACTCAACCCTGGATAATTTTGAATTTGGAGGGATTGTAACAAGCAAAAAGGCTCCGAATTAGGCCTTCCGACAAATTCAAATTACCGAGAAACAAAATTATTTATTCAAAAAATTATTTGTTTTAGTAATCAGAAATCTGTTCTGCTTGTAGTTTTTCACCAACAGGTTTCAGTTGATCAAAATTGTATTTTTATAAAGCTGAAAGCAATTCAAGAAAATGCCCTCAATACTAGTATTTTACAAACGAATTACTAGCTGATGACTGTATGGGCACTAACACTAACAGCTAAAGTAGTTTCAGTTTCGTTGAAATAGTTGAACAGCCATCCTTTTGCTTTTTGATACAAGTTCTCTGTTGTGTTTTTCTTACAATTTAGAGCACCCGATCACTTCAGAAACTGTCGCTTCACAGGGCTGTACCTAATTTTTAAAATTAAAATTTTTATTTTATAAGATCAAATCTATAAATAATCATTATTTATTTAGATATAATTAAGAAAACTGTTATTAAAATGTAAATGTACAGATTTTTACAGGTAATTAACTTAGCTGATGCAACTGCGATGTCTGCAGTCAACAAATAAAGCTACATTGATTAAATATATTATACTACAATAATATTTCTTCAGTTGTTGGCATTTTCAGTCGAAAGCTGTCACTATGTACAATGTACATGTATGTCGGCATCAGATACACGGACGGTCAGGTCTATTACAGACACAAACTACAAAGTACAGACACGCGTGAATAATTGAATTTTAATGGTTAAAATACAATTTGTGGGGTGTCGAAATTCAATTAGGTCTACTTGAAAAGGTGCAGTGAAACCATTAATTGTTTTAAAATTAGTTCCATACGCAAAAGTTTTGAATTCAAAATGAAAATAATCATTTTAATTGAAAAATGGCGAAGTGATAAACTGTTAAAACACACTTTTTGTGAAAATGGCGCCCCTAGATTGTGGCGCCCTAGGCAACTGCCTGCTTTGCCTGTGCCTAAGGCCGGCCCTGGCTACCTATAGTAAATAAACGAGGATCTTAGCCAGATATTGGTATGTTTCGCAACTTCAGTGTCGGATTCAGACGCTAATCTTCTCAAGGATTCCTATTTAATTTCTTTGCATCATTAACTTTATATTTATAATTTGCCCCATTAACTTTAAATTTTTAAGATTTCTTTGCAATTGCAATTCTCTGCCGAATTTCACCGCAGAGATTGAAGAAACTAGAAAGTGAAGAATAAGAAAAAAACGTCATCAAAATTAATGTTCCGACAATGACATAAGGTTTCGAAAGTTGTTTCAGCAAAGGTCAGCTCGAGCTTACTTATTTGCCGTCTCCGAAATAAACTCCCCAAATTCTGGATCACCCAGCAGAGAAAATTCTCTGCTATCAGGACACAAGATGACCAGAAGAGAGAACCGTTAGAAACAGTTAGAAAAAAGCAACCAAGCATTATACGCTCGTGGAGATTGTTAGTAGACCGATAACAATTCTGTATCTTCTTCAAATCGTCGTCTTCCTTCGAATTTGGTCGAAAACCATCAGTAGCACTCACCGGGCGGATTAGAACATCGTTTACCTTGAGGACAGCAAACTTTACCTTTCTTGCAACAGGTTCCCTGAAGAAAAATAGTCGACAGATTTGAGATTTTAAAAAGACGCTAAAGAAACATGTATGTGTGTCCGGGTTCATATACATTTACAGTATAAGGACTGTAGGTCCTGGCTCACTTTGCACCGAATAACCCCAAATCTAAGTGCAAGGTCATAGGTCAAATGAAGTCATCAGGTCAAGGTCACTGATCTAGATATCACATCAGTTCTGTTTTTAGTAACATTTGACCTAGATACGACTCTGTCTGAGACCACCAATCACGTGACAGGGTCAATGAGCCATATCAGATATCACACTTTGGCCCGTCACGTGGTTGGTGTGGACTTTGACCCTGTCACATGATTGTGGTCTCAGACGCAGCCGTTTCTAGGTCAACTGTTACTAAAAATAGAACTGATGTCATATCTAGGTCAATGACCTTGACCTGATGACGTCACTTGGCCTTTGACCTTGCACTTAAAGTTTGGGTGATTCGGTGCAAAGTGAGCCAGGATCTACAGTCCTTAAACTACACGGTGGTTCAATAAAAAGTAAGCCAAACGTTTGGTCGTTCCCATTTGGTCGTCATTGATCCTGGAGTAAAAATTAACGGAGCCTATTATCGCGACGTTCTGCTATCACAACATCTTCTACCTGTTATCAGAAATCTAGCCCCAGAAGGCTGTTTTGTTTTTCAACAGGACAGTGCCCCAGCCCACAGAGCCAGAGAAACCATCGAAATGCTAACAATAGAGACACCAGACTTCATTTCTCCAACATTATGGCCTCCGAACAGACAGTCCAGATCTAAATCCTGTCGACTATAAAGTGTGGAGCGTCTTGCAAGATCGAGTCTACCAGACAGCAATCCATGATGTAAACGATCTGAAGCAACGCTTTTTGGAAGTGTGGGATGGCCTGAATCAGAGGATAATCGACGATGCTATTGACAATAATATTGCAATGGCGCAGCGCCTCCAGGCCTGCGTGCAAACAGAAGGAGGACATTTTGAATGTCTTCTTTAATTTAATAATCAAACCATAGGCCAACTACTGAGAGTTTCTTCACAAAAATATTTTTTAAATTTTCATGTTAGATGTACTTATATGAAATACAACGTTTGGCTTACTTTTCATTGAACCACCGTGTATTTACATTATATGCATGTATATATTATATACTTGTGTGTTTATTTATTATATCCATGTTTGGCATTGTATGCACATGTATCTAAGTCTATATCTATGTGTGTAGGTCAGCTTGTGCGTCAGTGCGCGCGTCTTTGGCGTGTGTGTACACACATCCACGCAGCTAGATCCTCTTTTGCGTCAGGATGTGTGTACAGTGTACCTATGTACGCCATCCAGCATCGGGTTACCGTAACTAGTATACGACCATTAACTAATTGGGAAAACAAGAACAAGATGCAACAGATTCGCAGTATACACACAACTAAAGTGAAGATAACCTAACATCACCTATTATTATGAAAGTAATTATCAAAATCGTAACAAGAGGATCGGATGAGTTAGGTTACAATGTTGAATTCTTTCATTTAGCTTTATGCTAAGGTAAGCTGCAAATCTATATGTCGTCTTGTTTACCTTAGGAAGATTAATTACCTACATGTAGCTGGGAAGCTGTCAGAGATAATTGAGATCAGGCTAATTATACGGCTTCAAGTTGTTTACAGACTGTCACACAGTGCCGTATTGTGGAAATGTACACATGTTTAGGAATGTCATGAATTCGTCTGATTAGCATTTGATTTGATAAAGGAATAAGTCACCGAACGAGTGTTACAATAATGCTGCTTACACCTGAGAATGGACAGCAGCTCCATTTCTGGCTGGACCGTCTGCAGCAGGTCTCTTCATTTCCACAGAAGTATTTACTGTCACACCAGACTATCTCAGATGGACCTTGCATCGTCTCCTCTTCACCACTGGCTGGTTGTTCGGTGGTTGGAGATGTACTGACTGCAGCCACCTCCTCTTTCTTCACCGAGGGCACGGCATCTTTGTTGATGGCGCTCACGCATTGTTCGTTTTTAACCTCATTGCTCGAGTAGCCAGTCGGACAACAATGGTTGTTGTCACCACAACTAGTTATCTACGCAGAAATAAACAATGTCAGAGCCGGATTTAGGCATGGGCTACACGGGCGCCAACCCAGGGGCCCACACTACTTAGGGCCCCCACCAGTTGCAATTTTATTTTTTGTCCCTTCACTGCGTGTGCTATCTGAGTAAGGAAGAGATTCTAAGAGTGACTAGCGACTGGATCTGAATCAGTGAGTGGGCGGCTTCTGAATAAGACCACTGTTCTAAACGATTATTTTTAAAATATCCCGTTAATGGTGTGCACGAGTAGCGCTTTAAGCGTGGAATCTTCAGCTGTTGACAGATTATCTTCCTTTTCACTCAAGCTCAGGTCGTCTACATGTAAGAGATATTTCCCAGGGCTCGGCCCGCAAGCAGAAAACAGCGAACGGATCGAAATCCCGTGCACAAGCCAGCGTCCTGAGTCCCACCAGTTTCAGGGTGAAAGGTCCTACAGACAGTGGGTATTCTGTCTTAGCTACAGCGTTCCGTTCCGTTGGTGCTTTTGACCTCGATTGACCCAAAGTGCACATTCTGTAGCAGTTAACAGCTGTATGCTGTCATTTCTGTGCTGGTAGTAGCTGTGATCTTTGAGACGCGCAGTCCTATAGGATTC
>JACEVL010000433.1:203964-354795 GCA_020284085.1 Aporrectodea caliginosa | reverse complement strand
CATTGATTGATTGTAAATGTAAAATTGATAGCTTGATGTTAATTTAGAGAGATAGATGTGATGCTCTGCAAATATTGTAATTAAGAATAAGAATTAGATTAAAATTGAGGAGAAAACCGTTATTAATAGAGCCTATATGGTCGCCAAAATATTAATGAAAAGCCTGTACGGCTGGAAGATTAATTTTGTTTCTTTTTAATATCAAAAAAGAAGAAAAAAGGAGAGAAAAGAACAACCACCTGTCACATGTCATCGTTGCAACTTCCTGTCAGAAAAGAAGCAAAGATAAGAAAAGAGAAAGAATTCTGATGAAAAACATTATTCGAAAATGAACTTAAATACGTCAAAAACTTTAAAGTCGTCAATATCCCATCAGAAATAGAATCCAAGACGGAAAAAAGAGAAAGAAAACTGATGAAAACACTACACGAAAATGAACTGAAATGCATCAAAAACTTTAAAGACGTCAACGGCCTTTGTTGCTAAACGATGTCATTAAACATTGGATAAATAAAATAAATTGTAAGGTAATTGAGCTGTAATTTGCCAAAAACTAATCTTTGTCCGCGGCAACGGCCTATGTTGTCATAAGCTGCCGTTAAACTGAGGAACCAAAATTGTAAGTTACGTTACGCAACTCTGTTTGTACTTTGACAGTGCCAGTCCCATGCCTGAATATAAAGGAGGAGAGCGACTCTAATGAATAATGCTCCTTGTTATCACAGTGTCGTTAAACTGAAAAAAAACTACTACTACTTTATTGTCACGTGAACAAAACAATCTATAATAGTTTATTCTTCGATATCAGAAACACATAGAAAACTACGCCACTACACAACCTGTTGTAGTGCCAGTCCCAAGCCTGGATAAATGAGGAGGGCTACGCTAATCATCTTTGCAATGACAGTGTCGTTAAGCAGCAACAATCCAACCAACAATTATGGCACCAACGAATTTTAGCGGTTATGTTAGAAAGGTAAGAACCTTCGTAAAATGTTGTATTTGGTTCTCTCTGGCGCAGTAGTTAGAGTGCTGGACTGTCAACCAAGAGGTCGCAGATTCATATCATCGCAGTTTCATATAACGGCCATGGCAGAAACTCTTTCGAAATATGCGCTCCGCTTGCACCCTTAGTCAGCGCAGCTGTAGTGAGCAGACTGTCACTAGGGAGATCAAATGAACAAATCGTCTTATAATTCCAATACGTAATTCTTTGCATTGGCTTCCTGTTCCGCGATGAATTGTGACAAATTGGGTTTCGTAGCTTATTAAAGTCTGATCTTTCGCCAACCACAAAACTTCTGAATTCTGAAGCTAAGGAAATGATCATCCGATCCGTTCTCATTCTTCAACGACCTCGTCTGATTATCTTTCTCTGGTCATACCTACCGGTGGAACTGTTTTTTGTGAACCCACTATTTTTTCTCTGTTGCTTGATGTAGATTTTTGAATTCACTCTCTGTGTCCGTTCTCTCTGCCCAGTCGCATATGTTTCTGTTATCAGCGGGTTTTAGTTAAATTGGGGTTTTATGAAGGAATAATGAAGAGGAAGAGGATGAAAATGAGAAGAAGATGGGATCACTGAATTCTTGACTCTTCGTCCCAATCTTTGTCCTTACTAGGAAGAAGCTGTAATTTATAAATTATTGTTTGGTTACAATAAATTCTCTTCCTCGCTCTTCTCTCTCACTCGGCTTCGCCTGTCTCCTCTTTCTATTGATCCTCGCACTTCTCCTTCTCCTCCTCCTCCTCCTCCTCGGCCGATTCTCGTCCACCTCTCCTCATCTTCCTCTTCCTTTTTTTCCTTTTCCTCTTTCCTTCTCCTTCTTCTCATTTCCTCTCCTTCCTCTTCCCTTATCCCTTTCTCCTCCTTTTTCTCCGCCCCTCATCTAATTCTTTCATTCTCTTTTTCTTCTCCTCCTCCTTCCTCCTTTCCATCCTCCTCATCTTCTTTCTCTGTTTATCCTCTTCTCACTTTGTGCCTACTCCTCCTTTTTCTTTCTTCCTCCACCTTCTTCTCCTCGGCCCCTCCGCTTTCTTTGTGAACCACCTCCAGTGGAATTACTCATTGGGCCTGAAGGTCAGTTTGCAAATGGAATGCCCCTCTTGCGGGGCCAATTCTCAGAAGTGACACCCAACAGCCTGAGATCTCCTATTCTCTACCATTAATTAGTATATCCTGACGGTTCCTCATGCTAAATTCGGTGCTTTTATCTGCCAGGTAACGATAATTTCCCTAAGCGACCTCACTACAAGGGAAATAATTCGTCTTATAACTTCTGTGCACAAGTTCTTTTGCATTGGCTTCCTGTTCAGAAAAGTATTTGTGTCAAATTCTAGCACATAGTTTATAAAAAATTGAACTTTGGATGCTAGATGTAGTGAAATGCTTGACAAATCTCTCCTTATACACCTTTAATATACCTTCGCCTGATATTATAAGTTAGTCTTTAGCGTTCTGTAGCTAGATGATTGCGTAAATGCATGGTGTTGTCGACGTCAACGACCTTAGAATAGGAAAGACTCGGGGAACAATGAAACTTCAATCCACGTTGTCAGCAACCATTTTGGGTGCTATCGTATTTTTATGGGCAAGCTAAACGAGTATTAACCTCTGTTTGACGTTGTAACTTGGGAGCGTTATTGTCCAATGGTTAACGTGCTGGAATTTCAACGGAGAGGCAAAGGACCCAGTGTTTTGTATCTGATGATATTTCTGTTGTTAAAGGGTTTAAACATCGCTATACCTAGAGCAGAGAGTTCTTCTGAATAGCGCTGTCTAAGCTGACTTAAGCAAAAAACCAAACCCTGTCGTCAAAATGTTTGACATTTAATCAGTATCGTGTCCGAGAATGTTGTGGTGTAAGTTTGGTTCGACGTCAACAGCTTAGGAAGTCGCTAGATGGCGTTTATTGCTGGACAATTTATTTCTATTTTTAGACACCTTTAAAATGACTTTATGGACCTTATAAATTGGTCAATTAGATTTTATCGTCAGATCTTCAAAAGGTGGAAAGAGATTGAGTGTAATGTGAGATTTACGTAAACTGCCTTGGAATACGCAAGGTTCAGCTAAACAATAATGCAACCATTTAAGCTCAGCCAATACCATACATATGATCGTGCCAGTCCGAAGTCTGGAGAAAGGAGGAGGGCGACGCTAATCATCTTTGTTATGACACAGTGTCGATAAGCAGCAACTAAACGGTCTGAACCTGCGTTATACCTTGTATTTGGTTGCGCTCTAGTATGCCTCTAGCTGTTAGAGTGATGCACTTTCACCCTGACGGATCGTCATGCTAAATTTGGTGCTTTTATCTGCCAGGTAACGATAATTTCACTAAGGGACCTCACTACAAGAGAAATAATATTATTCGTCTTATAAGTCCTGTGCACAAGTTCTTTTGCATTGGGTTTCTGTTCAGAAAATCATTTGTGTCAAGTTCTGGCTCATGGTTTATTAGAAAAATTGAACTTTGGATGCTAGATGTAGTGAAACCCTTGACAATTCACTCCTTAGACACCTTTAATAAACCTTCATTCGATAGTATAAATAAGTTTTTAGCGTTCCGTCGCTAGATGAAAGTTTAGCAAATTCATAGTGATGTCGACGTCAACGGCCTTGGAATAGGGAAGACTCGGTCAGCGATGAAACTTCAATCCACGTTGTCAGCAACCCATTTGGATGCTATCGTATTTTCATGTACAAGCTGAGAGAGCATTAACCTCCGTTTGACGTTGAAACTGGAATGCGCTTTTGTAGTCTATATGTAGTGGTTAATGTGTTGGAATTACTTTTTTGGCCCACCCTGTAATAGTTATGTCGATTGCGATCGATTAGAATCGAAAGACTGGATCTGCACTGGCACTAGAAACACATCTACTCAATGCTAGATACCGTAAAACACTTGACAATGAAACGGTCACCTTAGAGACCTTTATTATTTTTTTAATCGGTCCTATAAAATGGTCAGTCGCGTTATATCGTCAGGTTACTTTTTGTCCGGAATAAATGTATGGTGAGGTCAAAGTCAATGGCCTTGTAATACGAAAGGCTCAGTTACACAGTGATAAAACTTCATTGTACATTGTCAACAACCCATTTGGGTGCCATCGTATTTTTTATGAACAAGTTCAAAGGGTGTTGACCTCTGTTTTACGTTGTAACTGGGGTACGCTATGGTGTAATGGCTTTTGCCCTGGAATTTCAATCGAGATGGTTAAAATCCGCCTCTTTGCTACTCAAAATATCTTCGTTTTTTCTTAGACTTTTTCTACGGATACTGCAGAGAGCGCTTCTGATTATATTGAGTGGCGCTATCTAAATTACCATAAGCAAAAATAACAAAACCCGTCGTCACAAGCAGGACATTTAATCAATATCGTGTCCACGATTCTTGTGGAGTAAGTTAAGGTCGACGTGCAGACCTCTGGTAGTCGATAGCTGGCGATGAACGCTGGCAATTTATTAATATTCTTAGATACCGTTAAAACGACTTAAATATATCTTATAAATGGTCACTTGCGTTCATCCATCACCAGATTGATTAAAAGTGTTCAAGGATTGAATGAAGGTGAGGTGACACAGATTTGGCATAATGCAGAAACGCTCTTCTGCTATTACTTGAACTGCGTTCAGTTGGCATAATACAGTGTATGAAGGATGATGATTATAATTATCCATAGGATTGGATCCACAGTTTAACGGCAGCTTATGACAACATAGGCCGTTGCCGCCGACAAAGATCTTTTTTGGCATATTTACTTAATTTTTAATTATGCATAAATCGCAGTCCCTAAATTTATAGCCTAGATTGCCAGAGTTTCTAAGGTTTCTAACGAAACCAAAACATCATCTATTGTTCAGCGACATTTTACAGTTTACAGGGTCGTTGACGTCGATCTTTCTTCACCAGATTTATACAGCGCCCTCATAAGTTTGGCTATGTAATCGACCTATTTCACAGGCGCTAAGTCAAAACAAAATTGACAGGTAGGTGGTATAAGGTGACATTCGGTTCACAATCACGATCGAATGGTCAGGCAGGCAGACAGTCAGACGGATACAGTGGATGGGGTCATGGATCGAAACGAGGAAGAGGATAAAACTTGTTTGGGCTTCTAGAAGTAGACTGTTTCTCTGTCTGCTTGCCGGTCTATGTTTCTGCTTCCGTCCCTGTCAATCTGTCTGTCTGTCTGTCTGTCTGTCTATCTGTCTGTCTGTCTGTCTGTCTGTCTGTCTGTCTGTCTGTCTGTCTGTCTGTCTGTCTGTCTGAGACTGTATGTCCATCTAAGGTACGATGTACATTCAAAACGGCACATTGTTTCTTTTCACTGAAAGATAAGTTTAAATAGACGCTACATAAATGAACCTAGTTTAATGCATTTTAAGCCGTTGGCGTCGGCAGAAATTATTTTGGCAGATCACAGCCCTTAATGTAGCGATAGTCAGTTAGTCATTTGCTGGTTAACGACACTAATTTTATTAACACGGATGATTAGCGTCTCCATCATCCTTTCCCAATTCTAGGAACATTTGCTATTATTAATAAAATCGCAGGTGCAGAATTTATATCGTTTTTACAGACCGTTATAAAGGTGTCTAAGGAGACCAACGCATAAACCTTTGTTCAGGAACATTTAATGGTTTCCAGGGCCATTAACGGGAACGACGTTCTTCGCTCAGTCAAAACAAAATCTGTAGGCAGATGTATTACGTCAGAATAGGTTCTAGGTGAAGATCGAAGGCAGACAATCAGTCGACTTTGGTGGGTAGTCAGAGACTTATATTCAAGAGTAGGCAACTTCACAGACCATTTTCAAAATCCTGGTCAATCATGGGGTCATTATTCAATCGAAGTTCCAGTATATAAAAAAGCAGGAGGAGGCAATTGCCTCCTGCCTCAATATAGCTACGCCTATGTGGGTGATTTTTAGGCAAACGAGAGATAAGTGGAAGAGGAGAAATGAGAATTGGGCTCTAGAGGTGGACTGCCTATTTGCCTCCCTACCTTCTTGTCTGACTATAAGTCAGTCTGTCCATCTGTCTTTCTGTCTTTCTGGGAATGTAAGTCCATCTGAGATATGTAACACATATATGCAAAACTGTTGAATAGTTCCTTTCCTTTAAACGATGGATTTCAAATATGCGCTACGGAATGAACCTAGTTTTTTCTAATTACAGTATAAATCGGTTTTTACTTTACAATTTCCTTTCGTTGGGATGTAATGTCATCTGCTGAGAGATTCCACGATGCTGCTCAAAAGGGAGAGACGGGGGCCCTCAGCACTATGACCGATCGGTCGACAAGGGCATGACCCCGGCCATGTTGGCAGCTGCATCGGGTAATGTGGAAGCGCTGAAGATACTTGTCGAGAAGGGGTAAGTGACTGGGGGGTTTGGTTAGAGTTAGTGGTTGGTAGAAGGTCAACATCTGGTCACTCGACAACAACTTGAACACGCCGCTAGACGTCGCTGCAATTCACAATCCTCGAATGACCGTGGTCAGCTGTCTGGACAAGGCGGCGGCTGACCAGATGTCCAGCAACGTCCGAACCGTCAAGAAGCAGCGAGAGTCGGCCATCCGTGACGCCGAGAGACGAGCCAATCGCTTCCAGAAGTCGCCTCAGGAGATGGAGGTCGCAGAAACCAACGGCAAGTCGTGGCTTCCCGTCCTATCTTGATTTTAAGAAGAGATCGGATTAGACAAAACCAATCGATTAATTCGACAGAAACTGATCAAGCAGTGCCTCCACCTGGCGGCGAGTGATGGAAGAGGTCTTTTGAAGTCTGGACTTTATGATTAGGTTTAAATCATAATACATGAGACAAGATCAGGTTATCCGATTTGATTAAGAGATCGGATTAGACAAGAGGAGATCATGTTGAGATTAGACCATAGTGACTATCGATGAGATGAGACTGGATGATTAATTAAGTAGTAATTTTACTATTTCACTTTAAATAATTGAAAATTAAAGCCTCGCTTCCTAATTGCTCTTCCGTCTATCACCCCTCAGGCTATCCCCTTCAAGAATTCCTGTCTGAATCTATCCCAAGCTACTCTGATCCATCGGTACATTCAAACTCTATCCTATTACTTATTATTAATATTACTGTAACGCATTCACTAAACGCCGCCATTTTATCTGTAAGTAACGTTGTTTATCAACATTTTATTAAAGAAAAGATATTATTATTATTATAACATTTCGTGGCCTCAAATGGCCGGTAACATCGAATTACCATACGTTTGGTAGGCCAGAGTCACATTATAGAAATTAAATGCTTGTGCTCTTTTTATAGGATTGGAGGAATCCATGTTAAAGGTGTCTAGGTAGTTAGGCATTTATGTTTAACGACACTGTGTAGTAACACAGACTATTAACTATTGTTAAACAGCTACTAATTAACTAAACATCCGTTTATTAAAACGTTTCACACATTATGGTAATGTCGACGTTAACGGCCTTCGGCGTTCACGAGATGTCGCTAAACAATTACTGACACAGTGATCGTAGAAGACACCTTTAAAACGCTTCCTTCAGATTCTATAAATCTGGCAAGTTCGCCCATTCGACAGAGATCCTGAGTGGCCGAGTGGGTTGGTGCCCGCTGGCCGCGCTGGCGCCCCGGGTTCGCTTCCCGGTCGGGTCGGTTTATCAGAGATTAATTTCTCGGATCTTTACTGCTGGTGGCTCGGTCGCAATATAAACGTGGAGTACGAGGTTGCTTTCTGCCTCCGACACTGATCATCTCCGATATGAAAAAGTGTCGTTAAGCAGTAATACAACAACATTCGACAGATGTGTTGTTTGATCTATCACACAGGCTAGGGTCAATGTTACAGGCCCTTGGCGGCCACAAGACGTATCTACACAACGGAAAACTGCGTACTATATTAATGGGTAGTGACAGTCCCAAGACCGGAGTATGGACAGCGACTATAATCATCGTCGTGATGACACAGCGTCGCTAAACTGAACCTACCGACTTATCAGAAGGGTTTGAAACTGCGAAATGGTTTCTATTGTTGTGTGATGTTCTCATACGAAATCATCAGGTTCAAATCCCGAGAAGGAAGCAGTTT
This sequence comes from Aporrectodea caliginosa, assembly GCA_020284085.1. Taxonomy (NCBI): domain Eukaryota; kingdom Metazoa; phylum Annelida; class Clitellata; order Crassiclitellata; family Lumbricidae; genus Aporrectodea; species Aporrectodea caliginosa. Next base: position 346,705 of record JACEVL010000433.1, on the reverse strand, counting down.
CTTAAGCTTAACCCTACACCCTGCGCCCGAGATTACATGACCGTTTTATTCCACAAGCGGACAATCTCTCACGCAGATCGCTCATAATAAGAATGTTATACTCTGTATAAATGTATGTACACCAAAGTGCGGATATGCAATTGGTTGAATAAAGAATAAACTTACTTACTTACTTACTGAGCGTCAGCCAGGGTTGAGGTGTTAACGGTTTTAAATTTCTGAACCTCAGCATCTGAGGGCGATTGGCCAGTCTTCTCACTCGTCGTCTCATCTTCCCACCAACAGCGTAGATCAATGTACCTATTATAAGCGGGAGCGCTTCTGAAAGGTTTTTGCTGAGAGAAGCGCTTGATAAATGACCAAATACAATGCTATACAATATTATGATGGCGTTGGCTAGGAGATGCAAGGAGCCAAAATCTAAAACCAAATTGCTGTCCCTGGTGGGTATACAATCCATCGGGTTAACCACTAGACTATCACACGCTGAAGTTACTGATGGCTCCCTAATGAAATCTTTGAACCTAATGTATGCATCAGGACATTTAACATAGCGCATTTTCAGTCAACACAGAATCAATAGGATAGATGACTAGTTTTTCGTCAGAGTCGCCGAGATATGAGACACGAAATTTCCTTGAACAACTCCACTGAAACGAAGCAGCGCTCTTGAATAAGATGGTGCCCTGCGCTTAGCCTCCAAGTGGCGCTTTAGTTATTTCGAACTTACGATATGTAGCAAAAAGTGTTTAACTGTTACGGTTGGCTACCAGAACCTTTCAAATTTCAATTTTAGTTCACCCTACTATATCATACGTCCACAGTAATTCGGTGACGAAACGCAGTTTCTGAATTTTTGTCCCCGGCAGAGAACGTTTAAACAAAGATGACTAGCGTTGCAATCCTCGCTTCTCCCTGCTTGGGACTGGCACCGCCAGAATAAGAGCAGTTGCAGAGCGTTCAGCTTTTACTTATCGTAGTCACTAGTAAATGCGATCACTTACAATTGAGGGAGGTAAACACCCATTTTTAACAACTATTACAGAACCCCTCTTCTGCCTTTTCTAATAGGGCGAAAATCACACTTATTAAGAAAGATGTGCAATTATTTTTGAACAATTGTCACCGTGTTCATGGCATAATGAAACAAATGCAGAACCGCTCTTTGCTTTTACTAGTTAATTGCTGCTTAAAAACACTGTGATTGCAAAGATCATTAGCGTCGCCCTCCACCTTCATCCAGGTTTTGGACTGGCACTTTGTAATTATTTTGAACATAATAATTTTGTTGAACATAATTTTATCTCACTGTTCCTACATACATCATAACACGACGAATGCGGTTGCTCATTACATAATAGCGATGAACCGCAGTCGCTTGATATATATCATCAGTTGAGATTGTTTCAAAGGTGTCTAATAAGACCAACAATATCATCCATTGTTCAGTGACATATGACGAACTCCAGGGCCGTTAACGTCAACCTTACCTTACCAAATTTATACATCGCCCTAATCACTTCATTTGCGGGAACGACTTTACTCACAGGCGCTCTGTTAAAAAGAATTCTTTTTGAGGTTAAGATCGAAGGGTCAGGAAGGAAGACAGTCAGACGGGGGCTGCGGTGGATGGTGTTTATGATTGGAACAGCAAGATGGGTAGGGAAGGGGAGAGATCAGAGTTGTACTCTTGGAATTATTAGATCGCATATAATTATGTCTTCCTCCATGCCTGCTTGTATGTCTATATTTCTGCTTCTGTCCCTATCTGTATGTCTGCCTATCAATCCGTCAATCTATCTGTCTGCTGCCTGTGTATGTCTGTGTGTCTGTCTATCTGTCAGTCTGTCTGTATGTCTGTCTCTTTGACTGTATGTCTTTCTGTCTGAATGTCTGTCTGAGATTCTATATACATCTGAGTTATGCATATACAATCAAAAATGCTGAATTTTTTCTTTCCCTTGAATGACGGGCTAAATATGCGCTGCATAAATTAACCCAGTTTTATTACACTGTAAGCTGATTTTACTCTACAGTTTTTACTTTACAGTTTACTTTCGTTGGACTGTAATGTCATAAGCGGAGAGATTCCACGATGCTGCTCGAAATGGGAGATACGAGAGCCCTGAGGGAGGGCATTTGGAAGGACTATGACCGATCGGACGACAAGGTATGACCCCGGCCATGTGGGCAGCTGCAGCGGGTCACGTGGAGGCGTTGAAGATCTTTGCGGAAAAGGGATAAGTTACGGAGGGTTTGGTAAACCTTAGCAGTTGACAGAGGGTGAGTAACAGAGTTGGTTTGTGTTAGTTTCCTAGAGGGGTTAGTTGACTGGGGCTGGCTTAGAGCAGGGGTCTGAAAATCCCGGCCCGCTGGTCAATCAACTAAAATCTCAACCATCTCTACATTCAAGCACCGTCCTATCATTTTTATTTATTATTATCATCATCATCATTATTACGCATTTATTAAGTAGGCCTACCTGGATGGATGTGAGTCAATCAACTCAAGTTCAATACTCTCTTCATTCAAGCACCATCCTACTATTATTATTGTTGTTACTTATTATTATTATTACCATCATCCATTTTATTATTACGCATTTGTCAGTGTTTGGTCAAAGAAGCGTAGAACGATCTCTCGATACCAATTCAGTGTTTTCCGAAGAGGAGCGTAGTAGGATGTCAGTTGGTCGCTTCGGTCGACTCCACGCGTCTTGATGTTCTATGTGAATATGGAACCTGACTTCCATACAGGTTCTCCTATGTCTGTTCAATTTCACTGAAGTTGTCAATTTCCCAGTATAATGTATGCTCACTGATCAGCATCATTACTCCTCGTTTGTTCTTCCATTTATAATAACAATCCGACGAGAAACAACATCAAACTTTACTCAACATTTTGACCAAAAATAACAATGATATAAAAATGCGATAAAAAATATTACTCTTTCAAATTTTCAAAAATCCTACGCCAATGTCGCACTAGTGCATCGTGCTATTATTGCCACGCTAATAAATGTATTACCCAAACGCCAGATATTAAATATAGCAACCATTCTCTGAAGGACGAGTTAATTCTTTATCATCATTAAATTTTGTGGTCGCTATACCGATCGTTAACGTCGACGTTACCCGCTTTCTGGGTACTCATCTAGCGATTAAACGCATTGGCTCTATTTATAGCCTCTGAAGAAAGCGTTTTAAAGGTGTCTCAGACGACCACTATAATGTTAATATGCGATATCTGTTTGCCGCCAAGGTCAATAAGTCGATCTTTAACTTATATTCCAATTAAGTATATTTCTATTCGTAGATTAATTCCTGTTTAACGACGCTCTGTCATAAGAGAGATAAACGGCGTCGCCCTCCTACATCCATTGTTTAGACTGACACCACCCGATGGCATGGCAATAGTCGAGAGTCTCTTTCATATTATACGTAGTTTAACGACGCTGTGTTATTGCAGCCTTCTGAAGGCGCCAACAGATGGTAGGCATTTTCCCGCTGTTTACAATCATTTTGCGACCGGACATTGTCAGTGGGAAGATCAAGAGAGCAAATAAACCCAATAACCCCTTTGCGTAATTCTTTGCATTGGCTTCCTGTTCGGTAAAACATTTGCATCATATTCGGGGTCATAGCTTATAAAACATCGAACTCTGTCGCGAAACCGTCAACAATGCTACGCTCTCAATATTATGTCTTTAGACGATCTTACAAATTCGTCAGTCGTGTTCATTCTCTAGGCCATAGATCCTCTTATCGCTTGCATAGATTAAGTGTAAGATAAGGTTGACGTCAACGGAATTGGAATTCGCAAGGTTCAGCTAAACAATGGATAATAAATAGTTCATACCACGTTCTGTGAAAAACCAGTTGCCTGCGAGGTTTTTTTCGTGGGCATAGTGGAGTGGTACTTACCACGAGTTTACGTTAAAATGATTAGGATCTACAGTAAAGTTGGGTTCTTAAGAGTAGGGAAGACAATGGCCCGTTTTTGTGAGGAGGGAAGATGACCTTCAGAGAGAGAGAGAGAGAGAGAGAGAGAGAGAGAGAGAGAGAGAGAGAGAGAGAGAGAGAGAGAGAGAGAGAGAGAGAGAGAGAGACCTGTTAAACAAATAAAGAAAAAAATGGCAGAATGTCATCCAATATGTCAATAATGATAAATGGCGGAAGAGAATCAAGTTCGACGATGGTAAGTACAAGTCTCTATGCATACTTATGTATGTATGTGATCATGCATGTGTTTGCATATGTATGTGTGTATGCATACATCTATGTGTTTTTATTTGTGCGTATGTATATGTGTATGTACGTATGTAAGTTGGCAAGTAGGTAGGTAGGTAGGTTTAAGTATGTATATATCTCCCATAGTCTTCGAATAAGAAATCGTCAGTTAATCTATCCGCCATTTATGCAGTGCCTTTTATAATCTCACAAAGGCAGATAGGTCGACTTCAACGGCTGAGGAGGTCGCTAGGTGGCGTTTAACCTCTGCTAATGAAATGCTCTGTTTAGACACCTTTAATACATTTTCAATTGACCGTATAAATTTAGTACAGTGGCATGTAAAGTAGTCCTTTTCATCCAATGCTTTTGTTTTCGTAAGTACGGGAGTGGTTAGTCCATTCTTCATCTGCTCAAGGCGGCTGTCCAGTGATAGGGATCTTCTTCTGGCTAATGACTCAAAGTATGATTCAAAGTACTTTTCGTCTTCAGCCGATTCAGTTCGCAAAGAAACCACTCCACAGTCTGTTGTCTGTAATTTTGTATTTTCATGTTGTGTGTCTGATTTCTGTTTCTCGACCGACTTCTCCGCAGCGATAGGGCATACTCCTGTTCATCGAGAAATCACCCATGTTGGATGAACCAGATGAGGTGTCAAGTTGTCGCCTTCGAAAGGGCTTATTCTGACGTGCAGCTGGACACAAAGTGTGTAGTTGGGAAAGAAATTTGTGCAGTTAAAAATGAGAATTTGTGCAGTTATTTTTTTTAGACCTAAAGCAACAGTCCCCAGACCCAGTGGTGTAACGAGGCAGGACGGGGGGGGCGCACAATTAGGCTTCTGACAATTTTCTTCTGGAAGCAGACGGTCAGGGTGGATCGAGGAGGGGAAATTTTTGTTTTTTGGGAAACTCTCGTTACTACCCCCCTCGAAAATTCTTGGGAAACTCTCGTTACTACCCCCCTCCTCGAAAAGTCTTGGAAAAGAGTCTCGTTACTACCCCCTCGAAAATTCTTGGAAAACGCTTGTTACTACCCCTTCGAAAAATTTCCGAGAACCCTCCCAATTCGTCCCTCATGTGCAGTTAATAAAATTCCTTAGAATAAGCCCTGCGCCTTCGTTTATTTGTATTCTTTCCCATTTTGATTTATTTTTGGATAATTCGTTTCGATTTTTGTCAGTATAAGTTTCCCGCCAAAATGGCGCGAAAAAACTTCGCAAGTCCAAACAAGCTAAAACTGACGCTCACTTTATCGTACTTTCGACCGTCTATCTATACAAACTCTGTCTGATAAATTATAATTCATAAAGTCCGTGAAATCCACGATTTGTCCAAAAACTCGTTTCCCAAAACTCACGATTTAAACCGATTTAAACCGATTTAAACTGATTTAAACTGACTTTTTAGATTATCGATTTTACGGGTAACGAACTCCGCCCAAGCGCCATCAAGACAACAAATAAATGCTTTTGACATATATATAGCGTCGGTTTTACGCGTTTTAAAGGTGTTAACTAGGCAATCGCATTGTCCATTAGTAAGCGACATCTTACTGTTTTAAAGGCCGTTGACATCAAATTTACCTTAGCAGAATTAACGGAATCTCGAGATTTATTCAGCGCCAAAAACAGCAAATTTGACAATACGAGATTATTCATTGGAGCTCAGACAAAACAAAGTCGATAGACATGCATTGTATTAAAAGGTCAGAATCGGGTCAAGACCTCGGGAGACAAATAGCCAGAAGTGCCTCCAAATCCTTCAAACCATATAGAACAAACCGAGCTTAATCACACACGCTCAGTCAAAACAGGCAAACTGATCAGGCTCGGAGAAATTAAAAGAAGGATAGCAATAGGAAAGGAGGCATTCTCAAACAGGAGAGAATTACTAAGAGGAAAACTAAACAGGAATCTGAAAATAAGAATGATAAAGACACTGGTATGGAGTGTGGTGCTGTATGGATCAGAGACATAAACAGTGAGAAAAGCGGATATAAGAAGACTGGCAGCTTTCGAAATGTGGACATGGAGAAGAATGGAAAAAAAATCAGCGGGACAGAACGTATAGCAAATGAAGAAGGGATGGAAAGAATTGGAGAAGAAAGAGCTCTGAACGCACAATAAGAGAGAGACCAAGGAAATGGATCGGGCACACGCTGAGAGGAGACTCACTACTAAGAACGGTCATTGAAGGGAAAATGGAGGAGAGGAAGACAAGAGGAAGACCAAGACAGATGATGCTGGATTGGATGATGACAAACGGTTACAGGAAACTGAAAGAAGAGGCCCAACAACGAGAGGAGTGGCGACGTCGGACATTTGAACCTGCCTAAGAGGCAGAGAACCAGAAGAAGTATAGGCTATTAAAGTATTTTCTTAAACAAAGAGTGACACTGTATACAATATTATTGGATATAGCGGTCGTCTTACACACCTTGATATTGGAGTCAAATGATGATATAAAAGGATGGGACACGATTGGTGATTAATTGGACAGTACTAGTCGGTACCCCGTCAGAACGGCCCAGGACAAATCGGCCCCGACAAAACAGCCCCGACAAATGGGCCCCGACAAAACGGCCCCGACAAAACGGCCCCGTCAAAATGGCCTCGACAAAACAGCCCCGTCAAATCGGCCCCCGTCATATCGGCCCCGTCATATCGGCCCCCGTCATATCGGCCCCCCGTCAAATCGACCCCCGTCAAATCGGCCCCGTCAAATCGGCCCCAGTCATATCGGCCCCAGTCACATCGGCCCCTCACAAAATATCCCATGTCCCAAGTACTTTTAAGTTGGATTGATGAAAAGAATTCTTTGCGTAAATAGAACTCGGATTGGTAAAACCGTAGTTTACGTTGCCAAATTATTTTATGTGGTCAGTTTTAAATAGAAGTTGGATTTATGATAGTTGTCATTGAAAGCATTTAAATAATTAAATACGCCAACCAGTTAGCATTAGACGATTGGCCCCGCAGTCCATTGTCCAGCTGAACCGTCGCTTGAGGCCTCATTTCAACATAGTTTGTCAGCCTAAGCTTAAAAGTACTTGGAACATTGGATATTTTATATGGGGCCGATATGACTGGGGCCGATATGACTGGGGCCGATATGACGGGGGCCGAAATGACTGGCGCCCATATGACGGGGGCCGATATGACGGGGGCCGATTTGACGGGGCTGTTTTGTCGAGGCCATTTTGACGGAGGCCGTTTTGTCGGGGCCGTTTTGTCAGGGCCCATTTGTCGGGGCCATTTTGCCGGGGCCGATTTGTCCTGGGCCGTTCTGACGGGTCACCGTACTGGTCTACATGCTGAATGGATGAATATATGAAAACACTCGCGATTATTTATATAAAATTGAGTGAAATCGTTTTTAAGGTGTCTTATACATCGACTGCAGTTTTAACGTTACTACACGTATTTGCTCAAAAGCGCCATCTTTTGACATTCTGGACTGTATGAACTCGTATTAACCTTGCCGCATTTATGTTGCGATTGTGCGAATCCGAAGTTAAGATCAGATTTAGTGTGTTTTATTGTAAACTTCGGATCCATCATCATTATGGTCATGTTTGCCAATAAATGTCGCTCTGCCACTTCTGGTCTCCTTGGAAATCGGATCTCCTTTCGATATCTTCGAACAACCCCTCTGACTAGATGCAGAGCTCGTGAAAAAGTTGGTGCCTGCGATTAACTTTTAATTGGCGCTTTAAAAATTTACGGTTTCCGATAACGATGGCTACATACTAACTGCGCAAGGTAACTTTAAAATAGCCGTTGACATACATGTAAGACACCTTTAAAATAGGTAATTACTATGACATATAATGCAATTGATCGCACCTAGTAGCTGTTGTCCCCAGTTTTTTGCTGCAAGTTGCTTAATATGGACGTAAACCGCCTTCGTTGCCACAAGATATCGCTAAACAATGAAAATTGAAAATTATATGTATTATAGTGAGATTGAAATTCCGCCATTGCACGTCCGTGCATTAGTGCAAGGCAGTGCCAGGCTTAAGCCTGGATGAAGGAGGAGGGTTTCGCTAATGAACTCTGTAATCACACTGTGTCTTTAAACTGAAACTGCTACTACTAATGATATTGATAATTATTGTAGCACAACTGACGTCAATAATAGTTACAATTCTTTGGTACAGTTCTCTTTGTTATATTTTAACGACCAATTAAGCGAGAGGGATGGCTATATTAACAATGTTATTTCGTTCTCAACATAAAAATTTCCTTATCTAACTCTTCGCGGACTGATATTCTCGTTTTCTACTTGATTACGGCTTCGGTTGATTACGCGCCATCGGTTGATGCCTCCTGTAATAAACACCGGCGATATATAGATGTTGGTAATTGCAATTTTCTTTATCGCTTTCGTGAGGTTCTTGTATGGCGCCATATGAATGGCCATATAAGGCCTGCATACATACATACATACATACATACATACATACATACATACATACATACATACATACATACATACATACATACATACATACATACATACATACATACATACATACATACATACATGCATACATACATACATACATACATACATACATACATACATACATACATACATACATACATACATACATGCATACATGCATACATACATACATACATACATACATACATACATACATACATACATACATACATACATACATACATACATACATACATACATACATACATACATACATACATACATGCATACATACGTACATACATACATACATGCATACATACATACATCAGTGTGATTCTCCTTACATATTTTATTTTAGTTACAGTTACAGTTTTAGTTAGTGGTCTCTTATTTTAGTTATAGTTACAGTTATAGTTAGTATTATTGTTTCGCTATGGTCATAGTCAAAGTGACTGGATTTTTATTTTAGTTACTGTTTAACTCTGACGCGGAATGGTCGGGTTTTGCTGGACAGCAGGAGGAGGACAGAAACAAGCCCAAATCGGTAATAAATAAACTGATCCCAGCCAAAAAAGCAAATGTGGTCTATGCCTTTAGACTGTGAGCACACAACCAAATATTGCTCAATGTTGATTACCAAATTAGAAAAACTTTGTGATTAGAATTTGTACTTACATTAATTGTTTTCTAATATGTATGTACTCTTATTCTTGCGTCTTTAACAGCTAGTAACATAGAGAATATATTTCATCATCATCATCATCAGGATCCATGGGCCGAAGGCCCGTAGGTGTCCAACGCTTGCATCAGATCCATGGGCCTCGGCCCGTTGGTGTCCAATGCTTGCATTGGATTTCATGCGTATTTTTTCTTTACGAACGGGGTATCTGCACCCATCCGTTCGACCTTCGCACTTCTCCCTTAAAGAGAGTTCCAGGCTTAGGACTGGCTCCACTATCCACTATCTTGTGGTATCAGAGGCGGCGATGCCGCCCACGTTTGCCAACTTTTCAGGGTTCCTGCTGAGCCTGTTCACCTCGCGTAGCGCCCTAGGTGGTACTTCAGCCAAGACCTTAACCACTGATGGCATAGCCTCAGCAGGAACTCCCCTACTGACTGTTGCCACCCCCCTCACCACGTTGAGGTGTGAGTCGGACTTTGAGGGGGAGTCGGACTACTACTACTTTCGCTTTTGTCTTCAGCGGACTCTGGAATTTAAAAAAATCGCTTTATTTGAACCAGTGTCTGGTCACTCAAAGGATAAGGTCGACGTAAATGGCCTTCCTTAAAATGCATCAGATCCATGGGCCGAGGCCCGTTTGGAGTCCAATGCTTGCATTGGATTTCATACGTATTTTTTCTTTACGAACGGAGTATCTGCACCAATCCGATGCCGCCCACGTTCGCCAGCTTTTTCAGGGTTCCTGCTGAGCCTGTCCACCTCGCGTAGCGCCCTAGGTGGTACTTCAACCAAGACCTTCACCACTTATGGCATAGCCTCAGCAGGCACTCCCCTACTGACTGTTGCCACCCCTTACCACGTTGAGGTGTGAGTCGGACTTCGATTATAAGAATACTAAATACAAAGTCTTACTGATTTAATTCGATCATGGAGTTGAATCGCAACTCTATAATAGTAATGTCGATTGCGATCGATTAGAATCGATGTGGATAAACAGTTCTGGATGCTTGATGTCGTGAAGCCCTTGCCAATGCAACGGTATCCTTTGACACCTTTAATACGTCTTCATTCGCTCCTATTAATGAACCTGTCGCGTTATTAATGAACCTGTCGCGTTCTATATTCGCTCATGATATTGAGCTGTAATATGCCAAAACTAATCTTTGTCGGCGGAAACGGCCTATGTTGTCATAAGCTGCCGTTAAACTGAGGACTCACTCACATATTCGCTCATTAACTCCGCCACTGTTCGCTTTCTGACAGTGCCAGTCCCAAGCCTGGATAAAGGAGGAGGGCGACGCTAGTGGTCTTTGTAACCACACAGCTAGTCGTTAAAAAGGAAACACACACATATATTCGCTCATATTATATTGACCCTAACCATCAATTATTTATTGTTCCAAACATTGACAAATTAACATTTCGCTGTCCAAAGAACAAAGATCTGTTGGTCACAAAAGGGAACCCAGAAGGGACCAGGGTCCCGCTGGTTAGGGCCACCTATATATACGAATTATGTTACTAGATGGTTAACAGAGGTTATCCAGTACAGTGCATTCTTATAATAAGTATCTAGTACATGTACAATTATTATCGTACTACTACAAAGCATTAAACCTTAACTAAGAAAAAACAAACAGAATGAGGGGTTAGAACCCAACTTATCGTTCTGATGAGTAGTCTATAGGCGTAACTGATGTTTAAATAGCTTTAGATTTGAGATACTGCGAAGTCTTGGAGTATTCTGTTCCATTCCTCAGTCGCGTTATTCAATGAGGTCTGATTATCCTTCTCTGGTCACACCTAACAGTAGAACTGTTCTTGGTGAACGATTTCTCGATTTCTCGTTTGCTTGATGTAGAATTTGAAACTCTCTCCTGGTGTCTGTTCCTTCTGCTCAGTCGCTTAAGTTAATTTCATTGTCAACTTAAGGACTTTTCAAAATTAGGATAGGGTTCAGACTTTAACGACTTCTTATGACAACGAAGGCCGTTGATGTCGGCAGAAATTATTTTGCAACATTTCTCACAGTTCGTGTGTCTTAATAGAGCTAAATATGAAAATATTTATCCGCGATAGTCTGCCTCTATGTCCTAGCGTAGTGATCTTCTGGATGTTGTCCCCTAATTGCGACTTGCTTTTAGGTGCGCCTGGATAAATGAAGAAGACGACGCCAATGACTGTCATTACGAGACAGCGTCGTTAAACAGAAACTACAACTACAGGTCGACACAGCGTCACTAAACAAAACAACCTAAAGTGCTCGTTTTGAACACCTTTAACACGCATTCTGACTACGGTATAAATTCATGCGTTTAATTGCTGAATATGAGATAAAAAAAACGAGTTTCAGAGTAAGGAAGTTGACGTGAACGGCCTTTGGGGTCACAAGTGAATGAAAGAAAGATGGAATGAATAAATCAACGGACGGTCTCTTCAAATGAAGACAAAGTAAATAAATCGTGATCAGCCCAGTCAGTATCCCATCGGTTCAGGTATACCATCAGTTAACAATCAAATCACCAAGAATGGTTAAATTATTCCGCCACAGAAGATGGGTGTCCTATACCACCAATATGCTGATGAAACGCAGGCTTACCTTCATGGACCTGCAGACACAGCTGCTGTTATGGTCGAGCGTATTCTAGAGGCTTCAGCTGCTCTTGACCGATGGTTATCCTCAAATCGCCTCTGTCTTAACCAAGACAAGACTCAGTACTTATGGCTCGGTAGTCGTGCCCAGCTTACCAAGATTAATGCTGACTCCCTTCGTCTTCGGTTTCCAAATATGCACTTCTCTTCCTCTGTCCGTGATCTTGGATTCATTCTCGATCCTGACCTGTCTCTGCCTGATCACGTCAATAGTGTCTCTCGTTCCTGCTTCTACTACCTACGCCAACTCCGTTCCATCCGTCACTGCACACTATCACGACTTTTCTCCATGCATTGATCTGTTCCAGTATTGATTATGAAAATGGGGTTTACATTGGTCTCTCCTCTACAAATACATCTAAACTTCAGTCCATTCTAAATGCTGCCGCCCGCCTCATAGAGGACATTGCAAAGTTTGACCATATCTCCTACTTTATCCGTGACACCTTCACTGGCTCACCATAGAACGAGAATTCGTGACTACAGGCTTTAATATTCGTAAATATTCGTGAATATTAGGTTATTTTTAATATTCGTAAATATTCGTAAATATTCGTTGATGACGTCACTGATTTCCATTTGGTTACGAACTTATTTAAGACTACTAATTAAGAACATGTGCAGTGGACCAGTGGTTATGCGGCGCTATACTAAGTGCTGTGGTCCGTAAGCTGGTACGCTTAGCCAAATCTTACCATACCCTTGAGGTACTCTGTAAAAAAAGCCGACCATGACCAGAGGCCCGGGAATCTATAGTATCGAGACAAAGGCGACGAATCTCACAAGTTTTGGCTTTGTGGTAACATTAATACAATAAAAATTATCATTTGCGCGCTAAACTGTTTCATGCAAAACAATATAGCCTTTGTGAGACAGAACCAAGGGAATGAGACACCTTGTGCATAATGTTCCAAGCCAAGCTGAGGGCAAATGATCTGACCCAAATCAGAGTTTTTCTCTCTCTCTCTCTCTCTCTCTCTCTCTCACTCACACACACACACACTCACTCACTCACTCACTCACTCTCAGTCTTTGTCCGTCTGTCTGTCTGTCTGTTTCTTGTATCTCTGCAGTCTCTCTCCGACTCCGAAAACCCGTCACTCAGTATGGGTAACGCCAGTATTATGAAGAAGATTCGTTTCAATTAGTTCCAATGATGCCTTCAGCTTAGCGCTTGCCTTATCAGTCAGAGTCCGTTGACTGATAAGGAATGAGGTTGACGCATAATGTCGCTGTATATATGTTGTTTAATATTGATGTCCCTCGTCCAGGCCCAACTACCAAATAGCTCAGTGCCAGCCTTAGAAGCTGTAGGAGATATAGGCGGCTGCTTAATGCGGCATTTTTAAGGGGCGGCAAATTCCAGCAAAACACACGATGGTCACTTCCGTCAAAAGATATCATTTATGAGTAAGGATTTTGAAAAATTAAGAATTAAAAGAACTTGAAATTTTTAATATTCGTTCACCTTGTCACCTTGTGCCGTCGATTCGCTGAATCCTAGCGACCGCCATAGTCAGCCCTCTCCATGCATTCCGATCTCTCGTCGCCTCTCTCAGTTCCGGAAGGTTCATCCTCATTAATATTCGTTGGCCATTTTAATATTCGTCAATATTCGTAAATTTCTAAAAATCTTAATATTCGTAATATGCGAATACTCGTTATATGTCGCCCACCTCCTCCTTCTCCTCTTCCTCCTCCTCCTCCTCCTCGTCCTCCTCCTCCTCCTCCTCCTCCTCCTCCTCCTCCTCCTCCCTCCTGCTTCTCCTCCCTCCTCATCCGTTCCATACGAGCACCAACCGAGTATACGGCATTTGGCGAGATTTTCTTTCATGTAATAGCGTAAATGATCAGCTGAGGTTTTACCATAGATAGCTCTCTAACCTTCACTGCACACCTATCCAACTTACCCGTTCTTCTTCCTTCCAACTTACCCGTTCTTCTTCCTTCCAACTTAGGCGTCTCATGGCTATTCGCAGATCTGTTACCTTCACCCCAATTGTCCACGCCTTTGTCTGCTCTCGAATTTATTTACTATTGCAATTCTCTCTTGGCTGGCTCACCCAAGGTTCTTCCAACTACTTCGGAGTTCGTACTGAATGCTGCTGCGAGTCTTATAGCTCGCCTCAATCGATTCTCACACAATACAGCTAAAGATGAACAACTGACTACAAATGATGAACTTCGTTATCAAAGCTGAGGACTGGCATCACCCGATGCAAGGCAGTTTTTCTGTTCTTTATCGTCATTTCGTGGTCAACAGGGACCGTTAACGTCGACATTACTCTACAAAAGAAGAGATTCACCTAGACTTAAAGTGCATTGGCTGAATTTATAGCATAGGAATAATACGTGGTAAAGGTGTTTAAGACGAGCTCTGCATTGCCTATTTTTAACGACAATTTGTGATTGGTTCGCGATGCATGATCATATTATGTTTCTGCATTATTGGGAACCAATGTATAACGACCAAGCATCAGCAATCGATGGCGCTGAGCAATCGTGAGTGATGGAAATGCACAGCAACCGCCTAATGATGGATATGATCTCTTGACGTCTACTACAACTAATGTCACAATTTACTACTAATAACACTTCTACTGTTGTGGGTGTTGTGCGGTCGATTGGTTAGAGCACAGGACTTCTAACGTGGAGAGTACGGGTTCGAGCCTCAAACTCTGAGACGGGAACTGTGTAGGGACCTTGAGCAAGTCCTTCATTCACAATTGCTCAGCGCCATCGATTGATGCTTGGCCGTTCTAAAGTGGCGGTAAATACATGCGCATATATACTATGATCATCCATCGCGCGTCAAGTCCATCATTTATAAAGCGCTTCTCACAGCATAAACCCTTCAGAAGCGCTCCCAGTGCTAGGTACTCCGAGAGTAAAGGAAAGTTTTAAGGTGAGAGAAAGAGGTAGAGATGCCACCAGAGAGGATGTAGAGCGCAAAAAAGGAGAACGCCTATTCCATAGAGAGGAATCTATACAGGCAAAGATGTCGCTAAACAATAGATAATACAATGGTAGTCGTAGACACCTTTAACAGGCATTCTTCCGAAGCTATAAATAATGCCAATGCGTTATTGATATAGACCATTAAGCCCAAGCTCGAACAGTAAGGTAATAATTATATTCGTTTATTGAGAAAGACAACTCTAATTGGCACACCGCAATCAGTTACAATGTCAAAGAGTTTATAGAAAATAATAGGTATTTGTTTTACTCATTACATGCATAGTTGACCTTAATGTTCAGATGAGGAATGGATATAGTCATTGAACACAAGCATAGAGGACTCTAGGTATGAAGTTTTTATTGTCTTTGAGGGGCAGCTCAAACGGGTGCCATCTGGGTCGAAGAGAACGGCCCCTGACGGCCACAAAATGGTGATAAACAAAAGGAAACAGATGTTTGTAAAGTTGGCTGCTGTTTACTTCAAATAAAAGAATACTAAATACAATGTCTTATGGATATAACTCGATCATAAAGTTGAATTGTGACTCTGTTATGGTAATGTCGATTGCGATCGATTAAAAGTGAAGTGGAGACAGTTCTGGACGTCAGATGTCGTGAAATCCTTGATAATGCAATGCTCTCCTTAGACACCTTTAATACGTATTCAATCGATACTATAAATTCGTCAGTCGTGTTAATCCATTGCTGAGTAAAAAAAAGTAATCTATTGTAATCTACACAGACCTACTAGCAAAGGCAAAGGGAGTTATGGCAGGACTAAATTTCATCTGGAATTGTAAGCAAATTAGTTATAAGACAAAGCTGAATGTCTTGAAAACTTGCGTGTTTAGCACAGCTCGTTACGCGTGTGAGGCTTGGACAATTAAAAAGACTGATCATGATAAAATCCTGGCTTTTGAAATGTACTGCTATAGAAGAATATTGCACCTGAATTGGACAATGAAGGTGACGAATAAGGAGGTCCGAAGAAGATTACAAATAAAGGAAGATCTAATACAGTCAGTAATGAGAAGGAAATTGGGTCTGTTTGGGCACATATGTAGAATGGACAATTATAGAAAAATAAAAACTGTCATGATGGGTATGATGGATGGAAGTGGACGAAGAGGAAGACCTAACAGGGAATGGACTGATGACATCAGGGATTGGTGCAAACAAGACCTACACAGTTTGAATGTATTGGCGCAAGACAGAGGATTATGGAAACAAATGACGAAATTTGCATGGGACACCTACGGGCTTTCGGCCCATGGATCCTGATGATGATGAATCTATTGGTCACAGTTTGAACATTAAGGTGAATTCGACGTCAACGACCTTGGAATCCGTACGGCTCAACTAAACAATAATAAAAGTCATTAAGGACATGTATACGATTTTATGTTGCTACGTTTATGTGTTTGTAGGTATGAATGAATGCCTAGTCATGATGTGTCTGTGTATGTACATGTACCGATCGCAGGTTACCCTCTTGGCCCTGTTTGATGTCAGCGCCGCGTTTGACTCGGTCGATCATGACATCCTTTTGCTCCGCCTTTCTACTTCTTTTGGCCTTTCTACCAAACCTCTTGACTGGCTTCGCTCATTCTTATGCGATCGCACCTCCTGTGTTGTTTCCGGGTCGACCAGGTCCCACTGGGCCCCTGCCCCATTTGGGTCACTTCTACAATGCAACATCGGGCCTTCTCGGTTGTGGGACCGAGTATCTGGAACGGGCTTCCTCTTGAGCTCCGTCTCCTACCTAGGAACTCTTCATCTGCATTTTATACCTCTCTGAAAACTATTCTTTTCAGCCGTGGTTGGGCCGGGAGCGCCTCTGAGTAGATATCTTGAAGGGCGCTATATCAAGTTTCATTGATTGATTGATTGATGTGTGTATGTATGTATATGCAATCATGATTATAATGTATTCGTATTTATGTATGTCTCTCCATTTTGTCTTCGGGTCTGAAAACTTCAGTTAAGAAATTTTTAGCCATTCATGCATCGCCTCTAAAGAAATTCACAAAGGCAATGACTCTCTATAATCCACATAAATCTTTGGATAGATAGGTCGACTTCAGCGGTTCATGAGTTCGCTAGAGGACAATAAACCATCAATAAAATAATGCTCTCTTTAGACACCTTTAATACGCTTTCGATCGACCTGATAAAAAATTGCTCAGTTGCGTTCTATCGATAGACTCCTCCCATTTTTGGAATTTGCAGCGTTTAGCTAGACAATGGTACCATCCTTCCAGCAAACCAGATGGCACCCATCGTATTTATTGTCATCCGTTTTACTTTGCAACTGGCAACAGGGTGCTTTATGGTCTAATGGTAACGGTTGACATTAACGAGATGTTGATAGACAGCGCAAACTGCCAACCATCTGTTGGTTCAATTCCGAAGCCAAAGATTAAAGGAGTAGCGCGACGTTAGACACCCATTGCAATGAAACACATCGTCGTTTAACAGAAACTACAGACTGTCTTTACAATTCTCGACTTCCATTTCCTTTGAAGCGACCATCGATTGATCGATTGAGGTCTTGTGCATTATGATACAGGCGCAATAGAAGTCATCACATTAGAATGTTACCGTTTCTAAAGTGGGAAAACTGTTAAGTTCTTTTGTTCCTTTCTTGACTGGGTAATCTACTTTTTCACACCGTGAACAATGTGCACGATTTGGCTAAATGCTCGATTAGGATTACGGTCATTGGTAGCTTTAGTTTCTGTTTAACGACACTGCGCTATAAGAGAGATAATCAGTGTCGCCCTCCTTTACCGCGGCTTCCTACTTGCACCACTCGAGGACATGGAAGTGGTCGAGAGTCTTTTTCATGTATAGGCCTACATAGTTTAACGACGATGTGTCACAACGTAAATGATCAGTGTCTCCATCTTCCTTTATTCCAGGCTCCGGACTGGAAGAAACATATCGTAGGCAGTTTTTTCCGTTGTTTGTCATCATCTTGAGGCCACCAAGGACCGTTAACATCGACCTTTCCGACGAGTGGAAAAATCGCAAGAAACCTAGCATTTGGATCCACAGTTTAACGGCAGCTTATGACAACATAGGCCGTTGCCGCCGACAAAGATTAATTTTGGCATATTACCTAGCATTTGAACGCAGTTGCATTATTTATAGCACCGGAGGAATGCCTGTCAAAGGTGTTTAAGACGATCACTGTATGATTAATTGCTTGTCGACATTTAGGGATTGGCGCGCGAAGGATAATCATAATATATTTATGCTTTTATTAAGCACCACTGTATAATGACCAGGCTTCAATCTTTGGCGCTGAGCAATTGAGAGTGAAGTCGTTGCTCAAAGTCAATGCACAGTAACTGACTCAGAGGAGGAGGAGGCTCGAACCCGTACTCTCCGAGTTACAAGGGAAGCAACGAAATGACAATAAGCGACTGAGCAGAACGAACGGATGCTGAAAGGGATTTCCAAAATCTATATAAAACAACCTGGAAAGCTCATTCACCAAAAACTGTTCTTGGTTATGACTAGAGAAAGGCAGTTAGATGACATCGTTGAATAATGGTGACCTAGGGAATAAGTACTGATCAGAAGAATAATGGTTGGTTAGAGTTCGATGTTTTTATAAACTTTTAGCCCCAATGTGAAACAAATCCTTTGCTGATCAGGAAACCGGTGCAAAGAATAATTACGTATAAGACAAATAAGCTCCCTTAATCCTCCCCATAGGCGTAGCTACATGGAGGCACGAGGAGGCAGTTTTTGCTCTTGCTTTTTTTTATACTGGAACTTCAATTGACCAATGACCCCAATGGTCTGTGAAGTTGCCTCCTCTTGAATTTGAGTCTGGCTACGTGCATACAAGTTGTAAGACGAATAAGCTCCCTTGATCCTCCCACTGACAGTGTACTCAGTGAAGCTGTGTGAGGGATATGGGGCGCACGTGGAGAGGACATTTTGAAAGAAATCTTTGATAATTATGGTAGGTATTTTAACACACGACCTCTCGTTTAACAGTCCACCACTCATACCACAACACCATAGCTCAACCCGCATACAAAGTACAACCTTTATACCATTACCAACTTTCCACATAATAATGAATTGGCACCCAAATGAGTTTCTTAGAACGTAGTGAGCACTAGTATCGAATGTTTCTTATTAATTTTGTTCGAATGATCGTGCGATAAAGTACTTCTGTTTAACGACCACTGTGTGGTAACAAAGACCATTAGCGTCGCCCTCCTCCTTTATCAAGGCTTGGGACTGGCACTGTCAGAGAGCGAACAGTGGCGGAGTTGAATGAATATAATCGTGCGATGGATGAATGGATCCACAGTTTAACGGCAGCTTATGACAACATAGGCCGTTTCCGCCGACAAAGATTTTTTGGGTATATTACAGCTCTTAATGTTATTATTATTCCACAGTTTTACGTTGTATTATGACATCAAAGGCCGTTGACGACACAGCTGTTAATTGGATTGGATCCACAGTTTAACGGCAGCTTATGACAACATAGGCCGTTTCCGCCGACAAAGATTAATTTTGGCATATTACAGCTCTTCTTACAGCTGTTAATGAAACGCAATTGGCCAATTTATACCAATTCATAGCATACCACGAAATCGTTTTAAAGGTGTCTAAGAAGGAAATTAAACCATTACACAACAGTGCATCCAGGTAACAACGTAAAACGAAGGTTAATACCTTATCATCATACCCGTGAAAGAAGATGGCTCCAAAATTGGTTGCTGACAATGTACATGTAGTATTAACCATTATCCATTGTTCAGCTCAGTGCTGTCCAACATTTTTGACACCGAAGAAATTATTCTTGAAGCCGAGGGCAGCATCAGTAAACTCATAAGCAACGACTAAAATTTATTGAAAATTGTTAACTGTATTAAAATGCATTACGGAGGAATCATACTGAGAAATCACACGCATGTATGGATTTTGTGTTCACATTGAAAAATGATAAGCCAAGTGACGATCGAATAACTTTGCAACTATAGGCCAGCGACTTTCTCCTTTACTTCGTTCTAACACAAATTACAAAGATTTAGGGAACTCGGGCGGGCCAGTTACAATCTGTTGGACAGCACGACAATAGACTAAATGAGTTGCTTACAATGTTGTATGAAGAATATAATCCAATTGTTTAGTTGAACCTTGCAGATTCCAAGGCCATTGACGTTGACCTCGATGTTTAGGGAATTGTCATACAATCTAGCGATAGAACGCAATTTAGGAACTTATAAGATCGATCAACACGTATTAAAGGTGTCTAAGGAGAGACCTTCATTGACCACTGTTAAACACCATCTGGCGACCAGAATTCAAATTCTTTGTTGAATAAGAAGCCAATGTAAATAATTTCGCATGGGGTTTTAAAACGATTTATTTTAGTTCCCTTGATCTTCCCAATGACAGTAAGTACACTCAGTATGGTTTCATTTGACGACAGTGTTTTATTACTTACTTTCATTGTTATTATTTTATTAATCATTTAGGTAGCACCACCTCATATATTAAGAGGCCTCTGCGCATAATCAGCGATTGTAAAGCTTTCATGAAAAAGCATTAGATGAGGCCATAATAATTTACGTCCACCTCAACCTAGAATGAATCTATACTATGTAACTATTGGCGTATCCAGCGATATTTTTTTTATTCCATGGTTTAACGTTATCGTATGGCATCAAAGGCCGATGACGACAATTCAAAATTATGTACAATACAGTTGAAACAAAATTGATAGAGTTAAAGGCACCTAAACAGTACTTTACAATGTCACTAATATTCATTGTTTAGCAGCATAATATTATAATTCAGACACTAATGTCAATGTTACTTGCATAAGATAACTACTGTAAGACGGTCTTTCAGGAAAATTATACACTGTTTTGCAGCAATTATCACACATAAATTTTTCAATGTAAAATGAAAAGATTCCTGATAAACAGCAATAATGTACAGTACACGAGATTTCAATCCAGCTATTCAATTATATAACAGCATTGTAACGACTACCGATTTAACGCATTTGCTCTATTTATAACCTCGGAAGAATGCTTGTTAAAGGTGTCTAAGATGATCACTCTATTATCGACATATTGGGATAGGCGCACATAGGATAACCATAATATATTAATTTTGTATATCTATTAAGAGTGTAATGACCAATCATCAATCGACGACGCTGAGCAGGTATAAGCTCAAGGTCCATAAACTGTAACCTTCTTTCGGAAGTAGACTCGAACCCTTACTCTTCGTGTTACAAGGCGAGCGTTCTAACCAATCGGTTACAGCGTCCCACATGCCTATGTACATACATAGACACATACATAACCGATGGTTTGCATTGTTCGTCGCCATTCAATGACCGCCAGATGTCGTTAACTTGGACCTTCCCAAAGATTGGAAAAGCATGGATCGAACTGTTGCGATTAACTTTTATCCGACATTTTGTAGCCACTACTCGGAAGATATCTGACGATTGGACGCAGTTGTTGAATTTATTACTTCGGGTGAATGCATGTTAAAGGTGTATAAGACGCGCACTGTTTATATATTTTGCTTAGCGACAACTTGAGATTGGCACGCAAATGGTAATCATAAAATAGTTGTGTATTTATTAAGCGCCAATCGATGGCGCTGTGGCAGTCGTCAGTGAAGGTCCCCACACAGTAATCGTCTCAGAGGAGGAGGCTTGAACCCATACGCTCCACATTACAAGGCGAGCGATCTAACCAATCGGATACTATGCTCCAGAAATCCAGCCTGAACATATGTTTTTGAATCTATCAAGCAGCTTATCTTGAAACTGTCAACCTAAATTCAGAAAATACGTTTTATACCAAAATGATATACCAATTTCGAGAAGGACGGAGGAAAACATCAAGGCTTATCCTTGTGCCTAACCAGACAGTCAGCCTCAAATTTCTTAACGTCAGCAAGTCAGCACCTTAGGGCGGATGGCCAGTCCTCTCCCTTGCCGTCTGATTTGCACACAAACAGCCTACGGACAGTATACTCATTATAGCGGAGTTGACTAGAAGGCGCAAGCAGCCCAAATCTCGAAACAAATTTCTGCCTCGCCTGGGATTTGAATCCGACTTCTCGATTGACAGCCCTGCACGCTAACCACTAGACTATCATATCACATGCTGAAGCTACTGATGGCTGCCTAAAGTTCAAAGTTCTTGTCCTAGTCCTTAAGTCCAAATTGGGCATTGCTCCTAAATATATTAGGGATCACATTCGCTCCCCTCTCTCTTCAGTTTCTCATCGACCTCTCCGCTCCTTGGTCAGGCATATTCTTTTTGTTCCACGAGTTAGGACCACTATGGCCAAAGCTACATCTTTTGCCACTATTGGGCCCTCCCTATGGAATGCCATTCCTTCCTCTCTACGTGCTACCATTCTTTCTGGGTCTCTTCCTACAGCTTCTCCAACATCAAAACCGTTTTCTTCTGCAGGGGTTCTCGCACTGGGAGCGCTACTGAATGGCCACTGCTGTGAGCGGCGCTATATAAATTAACAAATGCAATACAATAATGAAATTTTTGAAACTGATGTATGTAACAGTCATCTGGCGGTCATAGAATGGTGACGAAAAATGGAAACCATCGGTTATGTATGTGTGTAGGCATGTGGGACGTTGTAACCATAGAGATGTATAATATATAAATATATCACTAGAGCCCGCATCCGCCATTTTTGTTGAGGCTGCCGATTCAACACGGCCTTGACCCTGTGGCGGATCAAAATGGCGAAACGATTGAAGTTAAATTGTGTAGTGTGTGGATGTAGCAACTTATTAAAGTCCGAAAACGAGGCCGCTGGAATATTATTTCATAGATAAGTTGTTATTTTGTGTCTGTTGTATTTTTGCAAGGCGTAAGCTTCGAAAAGAAATTAAAGTCTCGCTTAAGCTTGACTGCGTCCATGAATTTCAACCAATCAAAACGCGTCATTTCAATATAAATTAACTGCGGAGCTCTCGATAAGGTGTTATTATATCTATGGTTGTGGGCTTTTTGGCTTCAAAAATTAGCGAAGGTATTATACGTTATACGGGCTCTAGCGATGATAATAATATCTCATTGGTTGTAACCGGTTGGTTAGAGCGCTCGCCTTGTAAGACGGAGTGTACGAGTTCGAGCTTCCTTCCGTAAGACGGTTTCTGTTTCGGGACCTTGAGAAAGTCGTTGTTCACAACTGCTCAGCTTCGTCTATTGATGATTGGTCATTATACAGTGTCACTTAATAAATGCACAAATATATTATGATTATCCTACGCTCCGCTATCCCTAGATGTCGTAATACAGTGATTATCTTAAACACCTTTAACACGCATTCTTCCGATACTATAAATAAAGCAAATGCGTTTAATCGCTAGTAAGTGTCTTCCCATGTCTTCGTAGATAGGTCGAAGTTAGAGGCCCTTAGTGGCCAGAAAATGAAGATAACAAACAATGGAAAACTGCCAACCATCGTCAATCATCCTCATTACGACGCTAATAATCTTTGTTATCACACAGTGTCGCTGAACTGAAACTACTACTACTACTACTATTGCCACTGAATTAAGATTTGTAATATGCCAAAACAATTTCTGTCGACTGCAACGGCCTTTGTTGTCATAAGCTGTCGTTAAACTGTGGATCCATCCATCCAATTGCCACTGAGTGAGAAAACATATCCAAAGAGTAAGTAGGACGATAACAGTCCTTAGCGGTCACAAGCTGTCGCTTAGCAATTAATCATACAGTGGTCTACTTAGACACCTTTAAAACAATCCTTCAGAAGCTATAAATTCGGCAAATGTGTTCGATCGCTAAATCATTAATAATTAATTGTTAAAATCATTAATAAAGGAAAAATACTATAATTATTGTCATAAATATTAGTATCAGATCAAATCTATTACAAACATATAGTTGAACACATTCCTTATGATTAAAATACCAATAAACACAAAATATGTGTGATTAATGGTCATTTCATTATTTCATTGCATTTTCTAATGATATTACATTGTTTCATAGGAAAATGTTTAATGAAATGTTTAATTAAGTATTCTGTCATGTAAATAATTGTTAACATGCATTCTTGTAAATAGATGTATGTTAAAATAAAATGTGTATATATTACATGTATATATATTACACATCTGTGCTGAATTTCTGTTTGCAAATAGCATTACATGTTATTTTAGAAAACTTAAAGAAGTACTGTTAATAACTTTGTAAACATATTTGAAAAGAGCTAAAATAGCCAAAAAAAGAGCTGATATAGCCAAAAAAGAGCTGATATAGCCACCAAAAAAAGAAACAAAAGGAGAAAAAGGAAAAAAAAGGAAAAAAGATGTTAAAAAAGAATTACAATAAAAGAGCCAATGGGCCAAACATAACGGAGATACAATACTTTAATATGTATCAAATCAAATAATATGTATCTATCAAATATTGTTAATATTGTTAATAATAATATTGAGGAGAAAACAGTTATTAACATTATACGGAAATGAACTTAATCCGTCAGAAACTTTAAATACGTCTACATCTTATCAGAAACGGAATCAAAGCCAAGAAAAGAAAAAGAAAACTGTTGATAGAAATTATATGAAAATGAACTTAAATCGTCAGAAACTTTAAATACGTCAGCATCTTATCAGAAACGGAATCAAAGACGAGAAAGGAGAAAGAACATTTGTGAGAACATTACAAGAAAATGAACGGAAATACATCAACAACTTTAAAGACGTCAACAGCCTTTGTAGCTATAGGATGTCGTTAAATATTGGATTAATAATAAGATCGCTAAATCACTTCTCATAAGCTCTGGTCGACGTTGATGGCCTTTGCTACTTCATACAAAACAAATAATTATAACACGATTGAAAGGTTCAGATCGAAATGACATCATCGCATGGCTGAATTTATAGCGTGGAAATGAAGCGTTTAAAGGTGTCTAAGACTACCACTATTATGATTAATTGTCAAGTGACATTTTGTGTCCGCGAAGGCCAATGACGCAGACCTTCACCTTATATTCTAATTAAGTATGTTTCCATCCTTAGCTTAGTTGCTGTTAAACGACGCTCCGTCACAAGATAGATAAACAGCGTCGCCCTCCTTCATCCATTGTTCAGACTGGCAACACCGAAGGATCTGACAATGACCCAGAGAGTGTCTTTTATCTGTACGTAATTTAATGACGTTGTGTTACAACGTAAATGATCAGCGTCGCCCTCCTTTTTTGTTGCAGCCATCTGAAGGTGCCAACAGATGGTAGACAGTTTTCCACTATTTATCCTCAGTTTATGTCCATCATGGACCGTTTACGAAGACCATACCCTATGAATGACCGAACATGATTGCAAGTCTAGCGATTTTAGTGTTGTAGTTTCAGTTTAACGACACTGTGTGATAATAAAGATCATTAGCGTTGCCCTCCTCCTTCATCCAGACTTGAGACTGGCACTGACAGAGTACGATCAGAATTGATCCAGAGTTTAACGACAGCTTATGACAACAAAGGCCGCTGCCGTCGACAGAAATTATTTTGGCATATTACAGCTCTTCATTTACGATCAGTGGCGGAGTTAATGAATGCTTATAAAAAGTGTTTAAGACGAGCACTGTGTCATTTTTGCTTATCAACATTTAGGGATTTGCGTTCGAAGGATAATTCATAATATATTTGAGGATTTATTAAGCGCCACTGTTTAATGACCATGCATCAATCGATGGCGCTGAGCAATTGTGAGTGAAGGAATTGTTAAAAGTCCCTCTACAGTAACTATCTCAGGGAAGGAGTTCACGAGGCGGTCACTAGAGCGCGTGGCCAGTCCTTTACGTCGTCGCACGATCAAAGCACGTCTCGGCAATTTCTAGTTCGAATAACGAGGACCCATAGAGCACATTAACCTTTAACCCTGGTCACGTGAATTTAAACTGTTAAAACACTACAAACATGCTCAGCTGTAAAACAGAACAATTGAAGAAAGTGTGGCAATGGATGAAGAAAAGCAATCTCTTTAGTGAACCAGGAGAGGCAGCCATGGATATGAAGATGTGTTGGCAACTTTATTTTCTTGGTCTTTTTTGGTTTACCGTGCATTGTTTTGCTACCTGATGTATTTAGTCTAGTTGTTATAAATGACAGTTAGCAACATATAGGGTAGCTCAGAGAAATGCGCTTTGTGACTTACTTAAAATGTGTTATATTAAGTGTCCTGATACGACACACATCTGATCTTCTCTGGATATTGATCTGATTACGGTTTGGTTTTGGTGCGCCATCTATTTTACTATTTGACGTTACGTCGATTCTACCCTATGACCTGACATGGGAAAATGATGGGATCAATCTAGCGATTAAACGCATTTGCCTGAATTTATTGCATTGAAAGAATACGTGTTAAAGGTGTCTAAGTCCAGCATTGTATACTATACATTATGTGGTCGCCTTAGCCTTCTCAATGACTTAAATATAATTCTAATTAGACATTTTGCATCGGTAGAGTTATTTATGTCACACAAGATATAATTAGCATCGCCCTCCTCCTTTATTGTCACTGTCACCAACCGAGGATACGACAGTGGCTGAGATATACTTTCACATAATTATGCGCAGTATAACGACGCTGTGAATAGATAAGTTTCACTTTTTAAATATCATAGATTAGAATAGCTTATATCCGCGTAGTTCCACTCACACACGTTGGCACCATTCCGTGTCTCTCCATCCTCCACAGTCCGTCCGCTGTCTCTTCCCAACTGTGCGTCGTCATGAACGCCCAGTCCCTGAACCCTTCAGCGGATAATTATGTCCCGTTACCCTCGACCGAGCAGGGTCGACCGCTTCCCTCCGGGCGATATGAGGGCGATGTCGATGCCCCCACGACGCAAGGCCAACAGACTAACGATCGCTTGGACGTGTTCGAGGTTTCAGCACATCCGATGCTCTCCACAGGAATCTGCACCCGACCATCCACTATTAGGGAATATTTCACAACAGGCGTCAAATTCAGAAATAGAATTAGAGGAAAAGAAAGTCATGCAAAATAAAAAAATGTCTTACACATATATTACTAGCAGTCCTGAAGCATATTTGATATTGAGCAGAGCTTAAATTTGACAGATTTGGCCTAATTTTTATTTTAGTTTTTTTACTGTGTGAAACACATACAACTTTGATTCCTAAATATTTACAACTCCGTTACTTAATAAATACACAATACAATATACTACCACTGTTTATAATTAGTGATTAATTAGTATTAAGTGTGCATTAAATTATTACACAGCAACCTAAACTATTTTTACGACAAATTGTCTACATGTACCATTAAATAAATTCATTTTAATAGAAAATAATGTAACGCAGTTGTAGTAACGGAGTTGTAAAATATTCATAATCAGGTCTCCATGCTTACCGGACTAGTTAAGATACAATAAATAGTTAGTTTAAAGTGGCGAGGCTGTCAATTTCAATATTATTTTTGAAATAAAAAAAATTATTTATATACGCAAAGTGCAATAATTACAGTCACGGAGTTGTAAATCTTTTTTATACTAATACATTGCCGGATAAATTTCCGAAAATTGTCAACAGAAGCAAACTTCCATATTGATATCTTGTTGGTAAAGTCAATGCAGACTGGTTCCCTGCTATCGAAGATGCCAATTCAAAAACCGAGAGTTTTCAATTTATTCCCCAGATGGCAGAAACCCATTCGTAACGGTGTTGTAACCAATATTTGAAGACAGAGGGTTTTATTTATTTTTAAATTATTTAGTTTGTTAGTTAGTTAATAAAAACCATATAGAGTAATGGATATATGTAAGTTAATGATCTAAAAATTATAAAACACCAGTTCAACGTTTCAGCTGTTACCCTAACGTAACGTTGAATTGACTCACCATTAGAAAGGCCAATGCAATTTCGGGTTAAAATTTGACTTTATAATTTTTTTTCTCATACTAATCATCTAAATAATATAACATAAATAATTTTTTATAACTAATTCATGCCCTACAATGTATTTAAAAATTATAAATGATAATTTTACTCTTTGTGTAAGCCGTCCAAAGGAGAAGACGGAAATTTATCTAATTTGCCTCCTGTTGTGAAATATACCCATTACACCTCTGTAACGTAAGAAGATGCAGTCTTATTAGATGTGTTTTCTTATATAGCGCTATCTTCCGAATGCACAAGTGAATGATATAGACTATGACCATAAACGATAATATATGGACTATGGCTTCAAGCGGTTATCGTAATAGTGCAGTGTAGTGGTTATCGTACAGGACTATCGATCGAGAGGTCAGAGGTTGAAATCAGGTCCTCATTAAGGGGGGGGGGGTGGTGATAAGAGTGGATATAATAATCGGCGGCTAGAACAACCACCCAACCGATGCTTCAAATTTGTTATAACCACCCAAATTATTAGCTATTTCTATAAATAGAACCAATAAGAAACCACATTTCTTTAATACCCAAGTTCTCGCTATGACTCATCGATCGAAACTATTGGAAAATCCCCCAAGGTTTCGAAAAGATCGAACGCGCTGTTGACACGCGACGTAATAGATGAGACAATTATCGCGGTGTCGGTCGTATGAGTCATAGGCGTAATCGTTGGGGAACATTTCCGTGAGTTTCATGGGTCGTTGTTGGTCTATATAAGCTCGGTTGAAAACTGTTATCTCATTTTTGACTTAAAGAAAAATCTTCTGTATATAAAATGGAATACAAAACGAAAACAGTAAAACAATTACGAAACATTGCCAAAGAGAATGGCTTGGTTAGATATTCAGAAACGTTTTTTACAACTATGCTCCAAAGCAGCATATACTTTAGTAAGTTCTGGCTCTGCCAAATTGGGTTGCAGAGTAACGATGACTAAATAATCTTCTGAAAGCAAGTGGGCAGGCACTGGAAGGGCCTAAAGCTGAGATGTAGACGATTAAGCTGTCATTTGACAATTATTTTATAGGCCTATGCAGTGTTTCTTTCAGACAGAACTCTCCGGAACGGCATTCCGTGAATTTTTTTCAAGCTAAAAATTATTTTATTTACTTACATTTTTAATAAAAAATTATATAGTTAATTTAATTTAAGCGTTTTCAGTGTTTATTGGTATTCAAGATGCTATAAAATTAGAGGCTCAGGTTTAGGCCTTCGGAACCCTTGCAATGTCTTCCATAACTGTTCTGGAATTGTTCAGTTCCGGAACATTTTTTATTGAAAAACACTGCTTATATAAAAATATCGCGATTATCCTAAAGTTTTCTTTTTATGCAAAATTCTTGACTGTTGGAGAACGTTGGACTTCTAGCTGCATACGACGACGTTGTTCTTACGCAAGAAATAGTGCAGTAATAATATTTATCATGTAAAATTTGTTAACCCGTCCAAACCCGGGGGTTACCCGGGTTTTCACGGCGGTCAAACCCGAAACCCGGGTTTCGAAAAAAGACCCCGGGTTTGCATTCCCTACTGCCCGGATATTCACAAGTGGGTCCCAACCCAGAGAAGTTAGGAAACCGCTGCCTTATAGCCTAATGAACATGAACCATTGAAACCAACCAGAACCATTGGAAACGGTCTTTGAGTAGCACCTTATGCATAAGCACCTGCTTTATTACTGAACCTGGTTTCTTCTTCCTATCGTGATTTGGATATGATAGGAAACAGAAACCAGATCACCCTCTTGCTTATTCCATGGGTTCATAATTATACAGTATTATCCAGAGGTCTTTGGCCTCTTCCGACTCAGATGGTTCTGTTAATCGTAAGCATTATCTCATGTGTCAGAAAAGGTTGTTTTCGGTCGATATCTTCCATCGAGCATAATAATTTATCAGCAGCAGCAGCAACATCTTCTGGAACCGAAGGGACGCATTGGTTACCATGCAGATATGAAATATTTTGGTAATATTGGCAGCTGGTTAGGATTCAGGGATATTTAATGCTTCGGTACTATGCAGAAGCGATGTGATGAGCCGTGATTGGATGGCTTGAATTTTAACGGACTACGAAAGAGTCGTCTGCTCAGTCGCCATGAATCGAAAGTCCCTGAAGAGGGATCAGTTGGGGGTTATGGCTGACGAAGGTGAAAGTCGTCTTGCGTTGGTCAAGGTCAAGCAACCCGCCCTGATCGATCGAATTGAAAGACAGTTTCTTCGGTCTAGCGATCAGTTTTGTCGAGTCAACTCTATCCGAGTTGAACCGAGATGAACCGTTCAGGAGTGAAATTAGCGTCGAATAGTCGACATTTAGCTTTCCTGCTACGGTGCTGGAGTGCATCTGAAGTGCATCAGGAGTGATCGGACATCATCGTGCGAACTTCACTTAGTACAGTTACAAGTGAAAATGAGTGGTTTGACAGCTGCTCTAGTAGTATCCAACTGAACGATTTAGCTTGGAAAGAAATTGTGAGTTTGAGCGATCTAAGTAAAGTTTGAGAAGAATAACCGACGAACGCCAACGACCAAGAAGGTGAATCTACACAAGATGGAGAACGAAATGGAACCCCAGTGATTCAGAAGGTGGCGATACCTACCAAAAGGGAATAAAACAGAGGGGACACGACTTGTTGGGCCATAATAAACTAAAATTAGCAAATAGGAAGGAGATGGAGGTTTAACCCTCAGGCTACCGAGATTTTTTTGTAACACTGGCTACCAAGAGGGGGGTGGTTACCACCACCCCTGGATTTCGTATTTGGTTTCACGTATCATAACTTGTAATATAGCATTGCATTCAGCATTCATTTCTGCACAGAATGGTACATTTAGTTATACATTATGTGAATGCACCTCGAAATTACATCACTTTTAACAACGGAACCCCCTTAATTAGCGATATTTTATATTATTGCGTACATTTTGTACTTTTGGATAAACAAATATAAGATTATGTGTGTTTTGAACCTGATCTATGTATCCAAGATACACACAATCATCCTACACATGTTTATATAGTATAAATGTACATCCATACATATATATCCATACATATATATCGGTTTCACACAGATTACGCGTATTATTATTTATTTTGATCTCTTCCGGTTTTCAAAAGACAAACATTTAAGTATGCAAATGAAGCCATACATTCCCTCTAAAGAATGGTAAAATAAATTATTTGCTTCTCTTCCAGGAAGATAAATGAATACGCTACAGACAAAAACTAAGAGGGAGTGCTTGCATTCAGCCATTTTTCACGCATATTACGCGTATTATTATTTATTTTGATCACTTCCGGTTTTCAAAAAGACAAACATATAAGTATGTAAATGAAGCCCTGCATTCCCTCTAAAAATGATATATTTGTTTCTCTTCTAGGAAGAATAGTCAATAAGATATAGTTGAAACACTAAGGGGGTGGTATCCACCCCCCTCAGGTGCCTCGGGTATATCGGGTATAACTTTTGAATGGCGTGGGCTACCACCATGATGTTTACCTCAAAATGTGCGCCAATGAATCTGCTACAGCTACTTGAAATGTAAAAATTATACTCCTTGTGGAAAATAATTTATGCATAAAAACGTAGGGGGTGGTAACCACCCCCCTTATTAGCCTGGAGGGTTAAGTAAGAGTCTTTAAATCATCATAATCTTTACTAGAAAAACTGTAATGGCTTGATTGAGATGATGTTTACTCGAACACATAACAAACATACATATTAAATTATCCAAATATCAGAACTGTGCGACCATTGATGATGCATCATGAATGTCTATTCCTAGCTGACCTTTTGGGCAAATTTAATTAAAACAACGGTAGTAAGAGCTGACATCAGACCGTTACAATGATTTTGATATATAGCGACCAACCCAGCACCCAAGGTTTTCTTCAGGACAGGATCGCCTGAAATGTGACTGATGAAGGCGGCTGTTAGCCTACAACTTGACAGCTAGAATTTAAAAAAAACAACTTCTTCTCCTGATAATGATTACGATGATTATGATCATGATGAATTTTATGATGATGATAACGGTGTCGATGATGAAATTGATTATGGCGATAATGGCGATGATGAAGGTGATATAATAATGATGACGATGGTGAAGGTTATTCCAGCGGGAGTTACATACATTTACATGTATGTCTTTCCAATTTTAGATGCCGGTCCATGCTGTTAAATCGATGGAAGAAAAGGCTTCTATGTTCATCCTTAGCACATGCCAATTACTTCCAAAATCGTTCTCTACTGTTTCTGATTATATGCATGACTTATTCATGTCAGAATTGCCTGCAATAAAAGAATATTTGACACCGTGTGGCAGCAATGATGAGTTCTATATTCAACCGTTGAATACATGCATCGGCGACATTGATGTGTTAGTATGCAGCACTGACCAGCCTGGCCTTCATTGGCGACTTTCCTGTGTTGCCAAGTGATATGAGTGGCCTATCCGATAGGGTTATGTTCTACAAGATTGAACCATACCATAAGTATCCAGGTTTTGTTCGATTACGAAAATTTGGTGAAATGAACTTTAACTGGAAATGCAAAAAGTACGAATTTAACTATACACCTCATCCAGGTGAATACGTGTCGCTAGATTTGGCTTCTCTTGTCAAAAGGTACGCAGTATATTTCAATCACGCAGCGGATAACGTCGCGCTGCCAAGTATTGTTTGTGGTCCAGCAATTAAATCTCAAAAAGATTCAAACCAAACTTGGGAATGTGATGCAGTCGCTGCCTTATTTTGCCCTCAGTGGCCTACAGAAGCCAAAAATTGGCCTACTCGACCAAGAAAATACGGATGGCCGACAATGAATACCATCTCCGAAGTTGTACAAAATGGTTGTCATGTGGTTTATTCTCAACATCGTTCTTGCAGAGACGATAATGCACAGTGGAGATTGTCATTTTCAATCGCGGAAGTAATTTTACTTCAGAGTTGGACTCAAATCCAACAGATTGTCTATCATTTGCTGAGATTCTTCGCAAAGAAAGAATTGATACAAAAGGATTGTCCAAAAAAGGATGAGGTTCTCTGTACGTATCATTTAAAGACGTTGATGTTATGGACTTGTGAAAAGATGCCTCCGGAATGGTGGAATTCCTTTTCTGTAATTGCAATTTGCTGTGAGTTGCTAAAAAATCTTTTAGAATGGCTAAAGTGGAGATACTGTCCGAACTATTTTATTCCTGAAGCAAATCTATTTCATGACCAATTGAGCTCCGCAGTGCTTCACCAGACCAAAAGACGACTAAATGAATTCCGCAACTCTGGCAATCTGTCTATTTGGTTCGTGGAAAATTACATACTGCCAATCACTCGGACACAATTTGAAGATCTGAAAATAAGAAAAGCAATACCAGACTTCATGGATTGTTTGCTGCCTCTCTTGAATTTTGGAAAGCGCATGAATTAAAAATGTTGGATTTACTACTTTCGTTCAGTATCTCAAATTCTAATATGTTTGGTCGTAGTACGATTAAAAACGGCTTTTATTCAGGATTGCGCAAGTGTTTAAAAGATGACCAAGAACCAGATATAATCCAACGCAACGCAGTGTAATGCCATATCTTCCAGTTACAGAGAAGATCTTGTGTTTCAGGTACTTTGCCATTGCACTGTATAGTTTGCATGCTGCACATGGTTTATTTTACGGAGAGATATCTTGGGAGAGCAGTCTCTTTGTTGAACTTGTCGAAGCTATGTTGATGCACCCTAAAATAAGGTCACAGCATCATAACTTTCCGAAAACGTACACAGAACAAAGTAGTCGGTTTCAATACCTGCGTGCTCAGGGTCTCATGGAACATTTAACTGGATCAAATAGCCCTTCAGAATTTCAACTAGTGTCTCTCATGTCAAAAGAGTTTCTTATCAAAGCTTTAGAATATGATGATTCTAAATCGAATGGCATTGCTCCTGCAGCTTTGGCTTATCTCGCTGCACTCCATTTTGCGAAATCAGAATACGAAACAGCAATACGCTTCTGTTCGGCAGTTCTCGTAGATCAGACACCTCAAAATGAAAAGGAAACTCTGAATGCAGGTTGCTTGTTGTTTATTGACGATATCGCAAGAATCGTTGGATTGTGTGTGCTTCACAAGAAGATTACTGACGGTAGTCTTCGTTACATTGGCAGGCGGCTTTATCTTGATCTGCGTCTTTCACCAGAGGTTTTTGCTCATTATTTAACTGTATTATCAGCCGATAGAAAATCCACATGTTTAGATTTTTGCCATGATTTTCCAGATTCAGCATCTCCAATGGACGATTATCTGAAGGCTTTAAGAAAGAAGAAATATAGACCTATTGTTCGGATGAAGTCACTTACTCATTTCAATGCTACCAGTCATTATGGCAGAACAGATTCTTTGACAGAAACCGAGACTTCAAGTGTGAATTCTATGATAATTAAAGAAAGAGTATTTGATTCTTTGATGGAATATGTTTTAGAAAGTATGAGATCATTCAATAGTGTGATTCGCAAAGACTTTGGCATTCAGTGAAACACAGTTGACTGCTATCGTGCTTTGTACCTTTACAAATGTCGCCATTACGATACAGTTCTGCATTTATGTGAGCGAATTCTTCTTGAGTCTGAAATGAAGAAATATTTTAAGATGTTTGCATATACAAAAGTTTTGTTGTTGCCACCTTTTGTCTCTTTTTTCGATACAGACGTACAGTCGTTGCTTGGATTTCACACACTCTGTTATTATTTATCACCGCTGAATGTTGACAGTCGGAAATTTGGGAAAACTGTCAATCCAGATTTTGAACTCGTATTTGTCAACGATATGTACTTTAACTGGAATGATAAATTCACAGAATCTCTTATGAACCGTCATTCCATAAGATTCCACTATATTCTTGGAAGACATTTTCTTGCAAAATATTTAAAAGTCAGATGCTACATCGACTGCAATCTTCCGTATTCAGGAGCAATGACTGAATTTGCTTCTCAGAAAACAACTAATCGTCCGTTTGAAAACATCATTTGCAGATTTCTTCTACGAAAGCTTCATATTATTAAAAAGTAATTACATAGTTTATTCACATCTATGACCAAATTATGTTATCGTGTGAAATGTGTGTTTCGTGATATGTGATGCTGAATACTCAAACTTACTTCAACGATGTTGTAACGTGACCAGGCTTAAACTATCACCGTCGTAGTATGGCGACTTCAGTGTGGAACAGCGAAAATTACTTGTCAATGCGGGGATAGGAGAATCAGCTAGTAGGATGTTAAACTTTTTGCCGTAAGTCAGTTTCATCATGGTGAACCGGAGACCGTTCCCGTATTCTTGCACTTGGCCACAAGAGAGGAAGGCATTTTAGAGGAAGGACACAGAGTTATAGCGTCATCAAAACTCTTTCAGCTGGGTTCGACACGTGACAATAACTTCTCCAACCATTCAATGATCACTTGCATGAAAATGAATTGTTGTACGACTTCAATATGTTCTTTGAATTCGCTGAATATTCTTTAAATTACATTACGCTGTAACATGTGTAACACGATACATAACAAACACTAACGGAGAAGTGGAGTGCCTTGCAGAAACGTCGCCTTAAGAAAAGCCTAATGCCTATTCCGTACACCGCCCAGATCACTAATGCTAATTCCGTCAACCGCGAAGTCTAGCGTTCCTACATAATATTATGGGCAGATGAACAGACAGAGATGCAGACAGACAGGCAGACGGATAGACGGACAGATGGATGCAAAGAGAAGGAGACTTACTACAGATGTGCAGGTAAAGAGACGCAAAGACCGAGAGTCAGACACATTGAGACAGACTGAGGGAGAAAGAAAGAAAGACAGACAGACGTATAGACAGATATATAGAAAGACTGTTTATGTTAAGCAGAAGCACATAACAGCAGACAGACAAACCTGTAAACGAACAGAAGACGAGATAGAAAGAATAAAAGAGAGACGAACAGACAGACAGAGTGACAGACAGATAGATACAAAGAGAAGGAGATTTATTACAGATGTGCAGGTAAAGAGATGCAAAGACCGAGAGTCAGACACATTGAGACAGACTGAGAGAGAAAGAAAGAAAGACAGACAGACAGAAAGAAAGACAGTCAGACGCATAGACAGATATATAGAAAGACTGTTTATGTTAAGCAGAAGTACATAACAGCAGACAGACAAACCTGTAAACGAACAGAAGACGAGATAGAAAGAATAAAAGAGAGACGAACCGACAGACAGACAGAGACATGAAGTTACAGCGTCCTTTACATTTCCACCCAGAAACTCCCCAAATTCCTTCCCCAAGATTTCGTTCGATGGGAGATGAATCCACTTTCGATTTCGATTTCTATGGCTGAATGCATGATGGTCTAGTGGCCAGAGCGCTGAACTGTCAACCGAGAGGTCGCGGGTTCAAAACCCCCGGAGAGAAAATTGCTGTCAAGATATATATCGGCTCCAATATGCTCCATAGCCATCTTAGCTCTAACGAGTACACTGACCGTACACTGTGAGTACGAAGATTAGGCGAGGAAGATGACTGACCATACGCTTTAGTAATTAAGTAAACACATCACACAACCATAGAAAATGTCTTGGTAGTTTCGATTAACGACGCTGTGTCGTATGACTAATAATAAATAACCTATATAGTAACGCTGCCCTCCTTATTCCAGCCTTCAGACTGGCACTACCCTATGGTTGGCAGATTACAGTTATTTAGCGACATCGCACGGCGTCATGAGGCTGTTAACGTGGAACTTATACTCGATGAGGCAGGGATTGCTGACTCCCTTTGTCTTAAGTTTCCAAATGTTCACTTCTCTTCCTCTGTCCGTGATCTTTGATTCATCCTCGATCCTGTCCTCCCTCTGTCTTATCAGGTCAATAGTGTATCTCGTCACTGTTTCTATTACTTACGCCAACTCCGTGCCATCCGCCAATCACTCCCACTGCACGCTTTATCGACTTTAGTCCATGCTGTGATCTGTGCCAGGATTGACTATGGGAATGCGGTGTACATTGGTCTCTCCTCTAGAAATACATCTAAACTTCAGGCCATCCTAGACGCTGCTGCCCGCCTCATAAAGGGCATTGCGAAATTAGACCATATCTCCTCTTTTATCCGTGACTCCCTGCACTGGCTCCCCAATGACATCCCCATCCTCCAGCGTATCCAATTCAAGGTCTGCTCCCTAATGCGTAACTGTCTTGCTGGCTGTGCTCCACACTATCTTAGATCATATTTTACCCCAGTATCTTCTCTGCCCAGTCGCTCCTCCCTTCGGTCCTCGGCCCGTGGTTACATGGTTGTCCCGCGGGTACGTACTTCTACGGCCCAGTGTCTACACCGTGTCTCAAAATAAACTGTACAAAATTGTTTCTGTCAGAACTTCGTCAACTTTCCACCAATTTTTAAAATATTTGGCAGGTAGATGGAAAAATGGCTGAAATTTCATGCTATACATAAATTTTCCACCTCACCTGACTCATATCACCGCACTACCGTGTTAAACAAAGATGTACCAATTCTGTATATAACGCTTAAATTTTATTACATGCAACAAACTATCTGACGGCTTAATTAGCACGCAGTAAAGTAAAATATGGTTTACTTAGCAGAGTTTTAATTGTTATGACAGATGCTTAAAAGTGTTAGAATTGGTGCTCGAAATGTGCCCCGCTTACACGGACACAAGCGCTTAGACGGCGACGCCACTGGCCGATAGCAGCATCAACGATGACTGGTCAAAGCGCGCCCACTCGTCGATCAGACGAGTTTTGAGTTCGTCGACGTTGGCTATTCTGGAGCGGTATACCTTCTCCTGCAGCACACTCCATATGCTATAGTCGACTGGGTTAAGATCCGGTGAATTCGGTGCGCTTTGACCAGTTAAGTCAGCAAGTCAGCACCTTAGGGCGGATGGCCAGTCCTCTCCCTCGCCGTCTGCTTTGCACACAAACAGCCTACGGACAGAATACTCATTATAGCGGAGTTGACTAGAAGGCGCAAGCAGCCCAAATCTCGAAACAAATTTCTGCCTCGCCTGGGATTTGAATCCGACCTCTCGATTGACAGCCCTGCACGCTAACCAATAGACTATCATATCACATGCTGAAGCTACTGATGGCTGCCTAAAGTTTAAAGTTCTTGTCCTAGTCCTTAAGTCCAAATTGGGCATTGCTCCTAAATATATTAGGGATCACATTCGCTCCCCTCTCTCTTCAGTTTCTCATCGACCTCTCCGCTCCTTGGTCAGGCATATTCTTTTTGTTCCACGAGTTAGGACCACTTTGGCCAAAGCTACATCTTTTGCCACTATTGGGCCCTCCCTATGGAATGCCATTCCTTCCTCTCTACGTGCTACCATTCTTTCTGGGTCTCTTCCTACAGCTTCTCCCACATCAAAACCGTTTTATTCTGCAGGGGTTCTCGCACTGGGAGTGGCCATTCAGTGGCTACTGAATGGCCACTGCTGTGAGCGGCGCTATATAAATTAACAAATGCAATACAATAATGAAATTTTTGAAACTGATGTATGTTGTCATCTGGCGGTCATAGAATGGTGACGAACAATGGAAACCATCGGTTACATGTATGTGTGTAGGCATGTTGGACGTTTTAACCGATTGGTTAGAGCGCTCGCCTTGTAAAACGGAGTGTACGAGTTCGAGCTTCCTTCCGTAAGACTGTTAATGTTTCGGGACCTTGAGAAAGTCGTTGCTCACAACTGCTCAGCTTCGTCTATTGATGATTGGTCATTATACAGTGTCGCTTAATAAATGCATAAATATATTATGATTATCCTACGCTCCGCTATCCCTAGATGTCGTAATACAGTGATTATCTTAAACACCTTTAACACGCATTCTTCCGAGACTATAAATAAAGCAAATGCGTTTAATCGCTAGTAAGTGTGTTCCCATGTCTTCGTAGATAGGTCGAAGTTAGAGGCCCTTAGTGGCCAGAAAATGAAGATAACAAACAATGGAAAACTGCCAACCATCGTCAATCATCCTCATTACGACGCTAATGATCTTTGTTATCACACAGTGTCGCTGAACTGAAACTACTACAACTACTATTGCCACTGAATTCAGAGCTCTCATATGCCAACACAATTTCTGTCGACTGCAACGGCCTTTGTTGTCATAAGCTGTCGATGAACTGTTGGTCCTTCCATCCAATTGCCACTGAGTCAGAAAACATACACAAAGAGTAAGTAGGACGATAACAGTCCTTAGCGGCCACCAGCTGTCGCTTAACAATTAATCATACAGTGGTCTACTTAGACACCTTTAAAACAATCCTTCAGACGCTATAAATTCGGCAAATGTGTTTGATCGCTATGCAGCACTACATATGCAGTATAAAGGAAAATGTAGTTGTAGTGTCTCAATGAACATGTTGAAAACAAACTTTAAGCAATAATATTGTAATACGTATGTGCCAAATATTTTTTTACTTAATGAAACTTACGTTTGAGTGTATTGGATGCTTGAACAGTCTACGGGTAAAAGGCCGACTTTGTGAATTACCTATATCATTTAGTGTTTGTGCTGTTTTTATCAAATTTTTATTCAAAAAAAGTATAATTGTAAATAGTGAATGTTGTCACTAGATGACGTTAAACTGAAAATTAATAAATAATTAATCACTTAAAAGAGTACAAGTAGAATAATAATCTAACGTCAAGATATTATTATAATTAAATTTGTATCCAATCATTTAACCACAGTGTGTGTATCACAGAAAGTAGGCAGGCTAACCGATGCATTACTTTATGTCGTTTAACATTGAATTTTGTGACATTGTAAGGATTTATTTTGACACCTTTAAATGGTGTCGTTTGGACGTTAAATTTCTCGTTTTCATTGTATGGTATACATTGTGAATTGTCGTCAACGGCCTTTGATGTCATAAGGCGACGTTAAACCTTTGAGTAATAATAATAAGATCGCTAAATCACTTCTCATAAGCTCTGGTCGACGTTGATGGCCTTTGCTGCTTCATACAAAACAAATAATTATAACACGATTGAAAGGTTCAGATCGAAATGACGTTATCGCATGGCTGAATTTATAGCGTGGAAATGAAGCGTTTTAAAGGTGTCTAAGACTACCACTATTATGATTAATTGTCAAGTGACATCTTGTCTCCGCGAAGGCCAATGACGCAGACCTTCACCTTATATTCCAATTAAGTATGTTTCCATCCGCAGCTTAGTTGCTGTTAAACGACGCTCCGTCACAAGATAGATAAGCAGCGTCGCCCTCCTTCATCCATTGTTCAGACTGGCAACACCGAAGGATCTGACAATGACCGAGAGTTTCTTTTATCTGTACGTAATTTAATGACGTTGTGTTACAACGTAAATGATCAGCGTCGCCCTCCATTTTTGTTGCAACCATCTGAAGGCGCCAACAGATGGTAGACAGTTTTCCACTGTTTATCCTCAGTTTATGTCCATCATGGACCGTTTACGAAGACCATACCCTATGAATGACCGAACATGACTGCAAGTCTAGCGATTGTAGTGCTGTAGTTTCAGTTTAACGACACTGTGTGATAATAAAGATCATAAGCGTTGCCCTCCTCCTTCATCCAGACTTGAGACTGGCACTGACAGAGTACGATCAGAATGGATCCAAAGTTTAACGACAGCTTATGCCAACAAAGGCCGTTTCCGTCGACAGAAATTATTTTGGCACATTACAGCTCTTCACTTTACGATCAGTGGCGGAGTTAAAGAATGCTTGTTACAGGTGTTTAAGACGAGCACTGTATCATTAATAATTTGTTTGTCGACATTTAGGGATTGGCGCGCAAAGGACAATAATAATATATTTGTGCATTTATTAAGCGCCACTATATAATGACCAGGCATCAATCGATGGAGCTGATCAATTGTGAGTGAAGGATTTGTTAAAAGTCCCTCAACAGTAACTATCTCAGAGAAGGAGTTCATGAGGCGGTCACTAGGGCGCGTGGCCAGTCCTTTACGTCGTCGCACAATCAACGCACGTCTCGGCAATTTCAAGTTCGAACAACGAGGACCAAAATAGAGCACATTAACCTTTAACCCTGGTCACGAGAATATAAACAGTTAAAAACTACAAACATGGTCACCTGTAAAACAGAACTATGAAGAAAGTGTGGCAATGGAAGAAGAAAAGCAGTCTCTTTAGTGAACTCAGAGAGACAGCCATGAATGTGCAGATGATTGTGTTAGCAACTTTATTTTCTTGGCCTTTTTCTGGTTTACTGTGCACCGTTTTGCTACCTTACGTATTTAATCTAGTTGTAAATGACATTAATTTAGCAACATATAGGCAGAGAAGGCGCTTTGTGACATACTTGTTTATCTCCATTTTGCAACCTCCAAGGTACGTTAACGTCGATCTTACCCTATTGCTCAGTAGTTGCATTTTGGTGGAGATATTAAACGCATCGCTGAATTTGTAGCATTGGAAGAATACGTTTTAAAGGTGTCTAAGACGAGCACTGTATGGTCTATTGTCTGGCGACATCATGTGGTCGCCAACGCCAATTACGTAGACCTCTCATTTACTTAAATTCTAAGCTTAATTGGATATTTTGCATTGGTAGGATAATTTCTATCAAACAAGATATAATTAGCATCGCTCTCCTCCTTTGCGAAAGCTATGGACTGTCACCAACCGAGGATACGACAGTGATTGAGATCTTCTTTCATAATAATATGCGCAGTTTAACGACCATGTGTAAGATAAGTTTCACTGTTTAAATATCATAGATTATCTTCGCTTAGATCCGCGTATAATCAACTCACATACGTTGGTCCCATTCCTTATCTCTTTATCCTCCACAGTCCGTCCGCTGTCTCTCCCCAACTGTTCGTCGTCATGAACGATCAGTCGTATAACCCTTCAGTGGCCTTCGACCGAACAGGGTCGACCGCTTCCCCTCGGGCGAAATGACGGCGACGTCGATGTCCCCACATCGCAAGGCCAACAGACTAAAGATAGATTGTGCGTTTTCAAGGAAGCGAATCCGTGGTTGAAGCCACAGTCTATAAATAATTCAAAATGTGGAAATCCCATAGGTGAAAATCCCATGTATCGAAATCCCATTGGACAAGAATGACGACTGTAAAGCAATGTAATGTACATGTAATGCAATGGAATGCAAAGTAATGTTCCCTGAATGCTACGGTATTTCTCAGCCCCATTCAATCGCCACTATCTAATGATCAAGCATCAATCGATGTCGCTGAATAATCGTGAGTTAAGGTTATGTATGCGATTTTATGTACCTCCGTTTATGTGTTTGTAGGTGTATATGAATATGAAGTCAT
This sequence comes from Aporrectodea caliginosa, assembly GCA_020284085.1. NCBI lineage: Eukaryota > Metazoa > Annelida > Clitellata > Crassiclitellata > Lumbricidae > Aporrectodea > Aporrectodea caliginosa. The sequence continues at coordinate 304,418 of JACEVL010000433.1, read as the reverse complement.
AATGTGTTTGTGTATGTATTGTGTATGTATGCGTATGTATAGGCCTATGCATTCATAATTGCATGTATGTGCATTTATGTATGTATCTCCATTGTCTTCGGATAAGAAATATTCAGATAAGAAATGTTTCGCCTTTTAAGCACCGCCTCTTAAGAACCTCACAAAGGCAAAGACTCTCTCTATAATCCGCATAAATGTTTGAGATAGACAGGTCGACTTCAACGACTCATGGGTTCGCTAAATGCCAATAAACCATCAATAAAGTAATGCTCTCTTAGACACCTTTCGTACGATTTGGAACGACCGTATAAAAAAATTGCTCAGTTGCGGCTTTGTGAGAGTGTCGCCGCCTAGCGAACGACGCTGTTTGAGAACAGCGTTACATACTAAGAAAGACGGACTGTTGTCTTTTATATATGGCCAGTCATTAAAAACCGTGTCCCTTCAACATATTTTGCTTTAATTTCTTCAGATATAAGATTATGTCAAAGAAATGTTCAGCAAAGATAGAAGAGTCATTACAGAGCATTAAGAAAGTTAAAGTTTATGTTCAAATTGGGCCCTTTGGCTTCCATGCATGCGCGAAGTGGCGTACGCCACTGCTTGAGTGACTCATCAATGATGCGTTGATCCATTTCGTCCCACGTCTCCACAATTATTCGATGACGCAACACATTGATATCATGAATTTGACATCTGTTGACCTCTTCTTGCAAGGCATTCCATATGCTATAGTTTACCAGAGTTAAATCAGGGTTGTTAGTTGGCCACAAAGCAAGTGGGATGAATTCAGGTGTTTAAATACATTGTTTGAACTTAACAGTGTTCCAAACTCTTTGCTTAGAAGCGCTATACTGCTGGAAGATTAAATACTCCGTTATCTCACGAATATCTGGCAAAAGGAACTGCACAAGTGGAAGTGGAACATCTCGGTAATAATCTCGGTAATAATATTGTCCATTGACCTTAACACTCGGTTCGACTAAATGGATGTTCGAACGCCCGAGTGTAGAGACCCCGACAGATACCATAAGAGATTTGCTCTTTATCTTCTTCGGTAAACACCATTTTGTCAAGGTCATTATATGACGTCATTATAACTTTAAGCTGGCCCAGCTTTTTATAAGAAATAATTTACAAGGACTTGGCTAGACTATAAAGCGTCATTATTCTGAAATTTCATTAAAGCTGATGATGAGGCCTATCTGCGTGAATTATGATAAATTATGCAAAGACACGTTTTTCAATGAATCGCCGTTGATAATATAGTTCACCAGTCGCGTTCTATTGCTGGATTTATTTGGGGCCTAAATGATCTGGCAGATAAAGTTTCCTTCCGCCATAGAGTACGGTCGATGTTAACGGCAACAATCTGTCGGTAAACAACGCAAAAATTGTATACCCGCGGGTGATGCCAGTCCAAAGGCTGGAATAAAGATAAAAGCGGAGGTGTTAATCATCTTTGTTATGACCCAGCGTCGTTTAACTAATAGCAACATAAGGAAATTGCTAAAAGAGAGATCGACGTAATTGACCCTGGCAGTCAAAAGGTGTCGCTTAACAATGAATGATACTGGTCTGATCTTAAACACCTTTAGAATACTTTCTTTAGAGTCTATAAATTTCGCAAACGCGTTTTCTCGTCAGGTGCAAATAGATTAAGACAGTGTAAGGTGAGTTCGACGTCAACGGCCTTGGAATCCTAAGGTTCAGCTTAAACAATGATTAAAACATCATTAAACCTCGCCACTCCCCTTTCTGTGGCTGTGCCAGTCCTAAGCCCGGAGAAAGGAGGAGGGCGACGCTAATCATCTTTGTTGTGACACATTGGCTATAGAAGTAACCTCACTGAATATTTCATAGTTCACAGAGAAGTCTGGAATTGACACATTACGAAGCTTCCTTTAAAATTAAGGAGCTTTTATTTTCTGACTAATTCGCGTTGCTTATAATCGTTTGAATAGCAGTTTCAGGGAGTTGCTATTTATCAGTTGTTCAACAGGATGGTGCGTGGCTGTCAAACAGGTGGCTGATGATGGCGTTGTATGAAAGACACCCACGGCATTTCCTAGTATAACGACTTTTATGTTCTTAACTTTTTCGTTTGTTAACGATAGGCTGTCGGTCACTAGGGGTCGTTTTTTCCTGTGCCTTTAGACCTAGAAGAATTTCTAACACATTATAGAAATGGAACCAGTTTGCAATGAGGTAATAACGCACTGGTAATATGTCAATAATGAATTCAGGGTACTTTTATGAAATTGCGGTCACTACAGTTCGATTTTTCTGGTAACTTTCGAAGTATTTTGTTCCCCAACCCAAGAGGGCTAAAAAGACAGTTTTGAGGTTAGAATAGGAAGTTTCAGAGTCAACCGCGAGGAGTAAACGTGGCTCCCGACTGAGAGGCCAACGACTGAGAAAGTGCGGTTCTGGCTAACAGATGTACGTGCAAAAGGGATACAAACATACATACATGTGTGTATGCACTTGGGTATTTATTATGTATGTATGTGTATGTGTACGTATACGTCATATGCAGTTTAGTAATTTCTGCGTGTTATGTGTGGCCAACATTGATACCCCTTCTAGTTAACTTCACCTTACAATCGAAGAGTGCACGAATTTGCGATTGGATGGATGGATCCACAGTTTAACGGCAGCTTATGACAACATAGGCCGTTGCCGACAAAGATTAGTTTTTGGCATATTACAGCTCTAAGCGCAGTTATTTTATTTATATCTTAGGTGCAGTACGTTATAAAGGTGTCTAATGAGACAATCGCCTTATCCAGCGTTTAGCGACATTTTATGGTTTCTACAATCAGTGACGTCGACTTCACATCAACAGAAGAGAGTAATAAGATTGTAATGACGTTATCTACACAGCGCCCGCAGTAGGCTAAGTACGTGGTTACGAGCTTATTCACAGGCGCTCAGTCAAAACAACATCGATAGGCAGGCAATAATGAGGTTCCGTTGGATTCACTGAGACAAGCAAATGTTTCTGGACATTTAATATAGCGCATTGTGAAGCTTTGGTTGGAAATTCCTGCCTAGATCCTATGAATGGTTTTATTGAGAGAGGCCTCATCATACGATTACCTGAATTGCCAAAAGAGCGTATAGGTAGAAAGGTGGGCAGACAGGTGAACAGTTTTATGCCGGAGACTCCACGACAATAGCTGTAAACATAGTAAGCGCGTAAAGGTAAGTGATTCAGAAGCCAATTACGATTGCAGTCATGCGGAAATTCAGTCATTCGTAAATTCAGTTATGCGAAAATTCAGTCAGGCGTAAATTTGCATGTGGTCATGCGTAAATTCAGTCATGCGTATATTTAGTCATGCGTAAATTCAGTCATGCGTATATTCGGTCATGCGTAAATTCAGTCAAGAGTATATTCAGTAGTGTGGTCCAAAAAACGTTTTCCTCGAAAAGTCAAGATTAGAACCCACCATTGCAGTCTATCTATTAAAAAACTAACATGCTGAAAATTTGAGCAAAATTGAACCATATTTAGGGGTTGCGCAAGCCACCCAAAGTTTTGTTATGTATACTTGAATTCAGTACTGCGCCTTGATGGCTAAAAACATCAGTCCAAAGCATGACACTGTATTCGCCGTTTCAGCGTTTAATTAGTAGACCCTAACGGATCTTCATACCAAATTCTGTGCCATTATCTGCCAGGTAACGATAACTTCTCTAAGCCGCCTCACTACAAGGGAATTAATTCGTCTTATAACTCCTATGCGCAAGTTGTTTACATTGGCCTCCTGTTCAGCAAAGCATTTTTGTCAAATTCTGGCTCATAGTGTTTAAACAAATTGAACTTTGAAAGCCAGACGTCGTGAAACCTTTGACAATGCAATGCTCTTCTTAAACACCGTTAATACGTCTTCGACAATAATTATAAATTCATCAGTCGCGCTATATCGCTAGATTCCATTTGAGTAGGCCTAGTGCAAAGATGCTGTCGACGTCAATGCGACAGGCTCCGATAATAATAAAACTTCAATCCACGTTGTCAACAACCCTTTTGGGTGCCATTACATCGCATTTTTATGGACAAGCTGAAAGAGTATTAACCTCCGTTTTACGTTGTATCTGGGGAGTGCTGTGGTCTAGTGGTTAACGTGTTGGAATTTCAACGGAGAGGTCGAGGATCCATTGTTCTGTTCTTTAAGGCTTTAAGCATCACTATACCTAGAGCAGAAAGCGCTTCTGATCATATAGAGTGGCGCTATCTAAATTAACCTAAACAAGATCCAAACCTTGTCGTAAAATGCTTGACATTTTATCAATATCGTGTCCGATAATCTCGTGGGGTAATTTGTGGTCGACGTCAACGTCTCAGGAAGTCGCTAGATGGCGTTTGTCTGGATAAAGGAGAAGGGCGACGCTAATGATCTTTGTTATCACACAGTGTCGTTAAACTGAAACTACTGCAACCGATTGGTTAGAGCTCTCGCCATGTAACGCGTTCCATCCTCCTCCCCTGACATGGTTACTGTATAGGCATCTTGATCATGTGCTTCACTCACAATGGCTCAGTAATAGATGCGTGGTCATCATATAGTGGAGCTTAATAAATACCTCATCTTCTACAACTTCGCAATTACTCTTATTAACCCTGCTACAGTAACTGTTGTGGGACACTGCGGCCGATTGTTCAGAGCGCTCAACTTGTAGCGTGAAGAGTCCGTGTTCGAGTTTACACCCCATGGACGGTAACTGTGCAGGGACCATTAGCAAGTCCTTCACTCACGATAAATGTTCAGATATCCATCTTCGGTCGGCGCTCATTCACAGTTGGCGGTCCCTCCGTCTGGAATTCTCTACCTCCTCATGTTTGCAACTCTCTTAGCGAGACTGTATTTCGCTCTAAACTAAAAACTTACCTCTTCCAGTCTACTTATGGATCTTAATGGTTGCCCGGCTTCAATGTGCACTTCTGAACTTTGTAAGGAGGGCATTATTAAATTACAGTTGTATTATTGCATTGTATTATCTATCGCGCCCGCCAATCCGAAAATGTCGCAAAGCTGTAGATAATTGAGTTCTCGTCTTAGACACCTTTAACACGCATTCTTCGATGCTATAAATTCAGCCAATGCGTTTGATCGATGGAGCCCACTACCTTCAGCTGAAACGGAAAGGTCGTAGACAACTGCCCTTGGCGGCCACACAATGGTGATAAACAACGGAAAATTGCTCTAACATCGGGTGGTGCCAGTCCGAAGACTGGATTGTTAAGGAGGGCGACGCTATTCACCTCGTTAAAGACGCAACATCGTTAAATCGAAACACCGCAAAGAATTATAATATTAATAATATAAATGCACATAAATGTTTGTTTGTAATGTGTGTGTGTGTGTGTGTGTGTGTGTGTGTGTGTGTGTGTGTGTGTGTGTGTGTGTGTGTGTGTGTGTGTGTGTAATGTGTGTGTCTGCACACCGTGTTACGCGAAGCTGCCACGCAGCGGCTAGACAAATATATTGTGACGTAACACAAATGACTTCGTTTCTAATTATTGCCAAATGCAGCGGACAAGCAGAGACGTCTGTAGGGGAGTGGAGAGGAGGGGAGCAGGCTCGAATTCCGCGTGGGTCGCTCTAGGCTGGCGCAGCCAGCGAGTAGTCAGCGTTAGAGGTCGCTCGAGTGAGAACGACACCGTTAGGGGTCGTTTGAGACTAGCGCAGCCACCGGCTTTCAACGCTAGAGGTCGCAAGATTTGTTTCGTTCCTCAGTATATTAAATCCGTTTCAAGGAAAGCACAGTTAGCAGAAGAGAGGCAGTGTAATGAAAGTAGGTGGAGACGCTGCTATTAACGTTTAACCGTCTGCGCTAGCCTATTATGATGATAAGTGTGTCATCACGATCAAAAATATTACATCGGAGTTGAGAGAGGACGGTGTCAAAACAAGTGATGTACGTGAAGACACAGGTTGGAGGAATGTTTTCATCCATTGATGGATAAGGTTGCTTAATGATGACTGCTACTATAATTGAAGTGCTATCTCTGTCTGACAACACAGAATGACAAATGATATAGGACTTAGAAATAAACTGTATTTGAATTGTATTGAGATAATGTTAAACATACAAATACTGATGAATTAGAAGTGTTTCTACCTTACCAAACAGAACCTTACCCTATCAAACCTTACTCTACACCTTGCTTTTCCTTACCTTACCTAACCTTACACCTTGCTTCACCCAAGCTAACGGTAACCTACCTTTACTTTATATTAAATAACCTTGCTCTACCTTGCCTTAACTGGCCCTACCTTTCTATGTATGAACGTATGTATGTATGTATGTATGTATGTATGCATGTATGCATGTATGTATGTATGCATGCATGAGGACCCTTAATATAGCGCATTGTAAGGTATCTTACAAAAACATTTCCCTGCGCTGATCTACGTGTATGTGATGCTACATGTCAGTTGCAACTTGACTTTTACATCAGGTAGCAAACGATTGCAAATGTAATTGTAATTGTAATTGAGCATTTGTATAGCGCCACTCAGAGATTCAGAGGCGCCTCCGACCCAGGGCTCTAGCAAATAAGATAGTCTTCAGGCGTTTACGAAACAAAGGAAGAGAAAGTACACAGTACACTAGAAAAAGTCACCAATGGCGGGCCCACACAGACACGTGAAGCCACAGATCGAAGAGCCACCGGTGACTAATCATGGTCGAGGTTATCACTCCGCCGAAACGAAAACAAATGGTTACTGTAACATGCGTAGTACACGGACCAATATATGGCTCAGACTCGACTGTACATCACAAGGATGGACCTGATACAGTCATATTCTAATTCAATATAATATTTCCATCCGTTGCTTTGTTCCTGTTTCGAGATGCAGCGTCATAAGTGAGATAATCAGCGTCGCCATCCTTCTTCTAGGCTACAGACTGGCATCACCCGAGGATAAAGACAATGGCCGAGAGCTTAATTCATGTATGAGTAGTTTAACGACGCTGTGTCACAACGTAAGTGATCAGCGTCGCCCTCCTCCTTTATTCCAGCCTTCGGACTGGCGCCAACAGATGGTAGGCAGTTTTTTCAGCTGTTTATCGTCATTTTGTGGTCGCCAAGAACCGTTTACGTCGATCGTCCCGTCGGAAATGAAAGGCTGGTATTCCTAACGATTGGTTGGTTTCCCAGTTTAACGGCAGCTTATGACAACATTGGCCGTTGCCGCCGGCAAAGATTAGTTTTGGCATATTACAGCTCTTGTAGTTGTCCTAACGATTAAATGAAGTTGCAGAATTTATAGCAACGGAAGAATGCTTGTCAAAGGTGTTTAAGACGAGCACTGTTTCACTAATTGTTTGGCGACAGTTAGGGATTGGAGTGCGAAGGACAATCATAGTATATTCCTGGATTTATTAAGCGCCACTGTATAATGACCAGGCATCAATAATTGGCGCTGAGCAATTGTGAGTGAAGGACTTGCTTGATGTCCCTCTATAGTAACCATCTCAGAGGAGGAGTTCATTAGGAGGTCACCAGGTGGACACAAATCGCACAATGAAAGCACGTCTCGGCAATTTCAACTTAGAACAACGACAACCAATAGTCTATAGAGCACATTTACCTTTAACCCTGGTCACGTGAATTTAAACAGTTAAAAACTACAAACATGCTCAGCTGTAAAACAGAACAATTTGGGGGCCCGATAGCGCATTGGATAACATCTGGCGTAGAGAGCGAGAGGTACCGAGTTTGAGCCGCGTATGGCGGATTTGCTTTGTAGGCTGTTATTAGCGCCGTTGTATTGCAGGCTGCCTGTTCTGTTAGTAGTTAAGATTTAAATAGCATAACATGTAAATGTACAGCGCAGTGCGTTTGTCAGGCGCTTATTAAAGAAAAGATTATTATTATTATTATTATTATTATTATTATTATTATTATTATTATTATTATTATTATTATTATTATTATTATTATAATTATTATTATTATTATTAATTGAAAAAGTGTGGCAATTGAATAAGAAAAGCAGTCTCTTTAGTGAACTCAGCGAGGCAGTCATGGATATGAAGATGTGTTAGCAACTTCATTTTGTTGGTCTTTTTCTGGTTTATTGTGCATTGTCTTGCTACCTGATGCATTTCGTCTAGTTGTAAATGACATTTAGCAGCATTATAGGCTAGCTCAGAGAAGGCGCTTTTTGACATACTTAAAATGTGTTATATTAAGTGTCCCGATACGTACACACATCTGATCTTCTCTGGATATTGATCTGATTACGGTTTGGTTTTGGTGCGCCATCGCTCGATACCTTATGCATTAGACACCACAGTTACCAATTAACTAGTATTATTACAATTTGAATTTAAATAAATGAAAATTAAAGGCTCGCCTGTTAAAGATTCCCCGTTTGTCATTCTCCAGGCTATCCCGTTCTAAATTGAAGTCTCACCCTATATATTATATTAAAACTCCATCTTTTTATTGCTATTAATTTGTTACTATTATTACGCATTTATTAAACGCCACCATGCAATGCACACATACTGATATTTCTCCGTTGTTTGTCTCCATTTTCTAACCTCCAACGGTCGCTAACGTCGATCTTATCCTATGACTCAGTACTCGGTCTTTGGTCTAGCGATGGATTCACAGTTTATGACAACATAGGCCGTTTCCGCCGACAAAGATTATTTGTTTGGCATAATACAGCTAACCCCTTGGTCTAGCGATTAAACGCATGTCGACTTTATAGCGTTGGAAGAATACTTGTTAAAGGTGTCTAAGACGAGCACTGTGTGATCCATTGTCTAGCGAGTTAGAATCCCGTATGCGGACATGCTTTGTAGGCTGCTATTAGCGACATGTATTGCAGGCTGTCTGTCCTGTTAGTAGTTACGATTTATGTCTTCTGTCATTTGTGTTCTTGTGAATTGTTTCAATTGCATAACTGTACACTGTAACCGGTTGCGTTTGTCAACCGGATTGTTGCAATAAAGAATAGTATTATTATTATTATTATTATAACTTGTTTATCTTCATTTTGTACCCTCCAAGGGACGTTAACGTCGATCTTACCCTATGGTTCAGTAGCTGTTTTTTGGTCGAGCTATTAAACGCATCGCTGAATTTATAACATTGAAGATTACGTGTTAAAGGTGTCTAAGATGACAACTGTAAAATCTATTGTCTAGCGATATCATGCGGTCGCCAACGCCAATTACTTTACCTCTCAATTACTTATAATTATGCTAATTAGACATTTTGCATTAGTAGGGTAATTTCTGTCAAACAAGAGATTAATTATCATCGCCCTCCTCCTTTACGAAGGCTTCGGACTGTCACCAACCGAGGATACGACATTGACTGAGATCTTCTTTCATATAATATGCGCAGTTGAGCGAGGCCGTGTAAGATAAGTTTCACTGTTTAATATCAGTTGTGCAATGATTACAACGATTGGTGCTAAATAAATTAGGTTAAGATATAAATAATAAAACCCTGTCGTCAAATGCTGAACATTCTATCAAGTATTAAACAGTTCCCAGAGAAGTCTGGAATTGGCTCGTTACGAAGCTTATAACTGTGGAGTCTTTGTTTTATGATTCTCATTTTTAGAAACGGATACAGTTGTAATGAGGGAATAACGCGCTTGAAATGTGTTAAGCACTGTCTGAAAATTTACGCACCTCTTTAAAGAACGTCTAGGTTAATATGGAAGATTCAATAGTCTGGCGTGTTAAATTCTTGTCCTACCTCAACATAATATAATGCTGCGCTGAAACTAACGCGATATTTCGCATCGCCGTTAACACCATATCTTGCCACGTCACAAGTAGCACATATTATACTTCTACTACAACCACTATTTTAATTTACTACTACTAACACTGCTACTAATGTGGAACAATGCGGAGGACGAGGACACGCTTCAGGGAACGCGTTTTTTCAACTGCTGGCCCCAGCTGCTGGAACAGTCTGCCTCTTACGATCCGTTCGACCGACTCAGTTGAGTCTTTCAAGTCAAGACTCAAGTCTTATCTCTTCTCTAAGGCGTATCTCTGACTGATCGTGTGCTGCTGTTGTTTGTCAAGGCGCCCTTGTAACGGAATGTGCTGTGTTACGGAGCCATAGAAATTGTCATCATTATTATCATTGATGCGACCGATTGGTTAGAGCAATTGCCTTGGAATGTGGTGAGTACTGTACGGGTTCGATCCTTCTCCCCTGAGACGGTTACTGTGTAGGGACAACGAGCAAGTCCTACACTCGCAATTATTCAGCGCCATCGACTGATGCTTCTCATTATATAGTGGCGGCTAATAAATGCACAAAGATATTATGATAATCCAACGCGCACCATGCCAATATGTCGCATAGCAATGGATAATACAATGCTCGTCTTAAACACCTTAAACGCGCATTCTTCCGACGCTATAAATTTAGCCAATGCGTTTAATCGGTAGAGATGCCAACGAATCACCGATCATGCGGTTTAGTCGACGAGAACGACCCAAAGCAGCCACAAAATGGTGATAAACAACGGAAAGCTGCTCTTCCGTCGGGTGTAGCCAGTCCGAAGCCTGGATAATAAAGGACGGCGAAGATATATTTATCTCTATTATGACGCTGCAACGTTAAATCGGAACCACTACAGATAAAAAATATATCTAGCAATAACATAGGCTTTGGAAACCGCTAGGTGTCGCTATCGTACTGTATCGTATCGTATCGTATCTATAGATTTATATAACGCCTCTCTCAGAATGACTATTCAGAAGATGTGTCAACAAGGGGAAAGGAAACGTCTTTAAAGAACGAGAGACCAAAGAGGAAAACCCTTCATTGGTTTAGCCCTTAGTGAGGGTGAAAGGTCATTCCGAGTAGATGGACCAACCACAGCAAATGTTGGGCGTTGAGCCAAGGCAGTGCTAGAGAGTCGATAATGCAGTGCTCGTCTTCGACACAATTAACAAACATTCTTCCGATGCTTTGAAATTAACAACTGAATTTATTTTAGCTCAGTCACTATCCTACCTTGGTAGTGCCAGTCCCAAGTGTGGAGAAAGGAGGAGGGCGACGCTAATCATCTTTGTTATGAAGGTGACGCTGATCGTTAACGCTGTGACACAGCGTCGTTAAACTACGAAAATCTCAGCCGCTGCTATACACTCAGGTGGTGCAAGTCTGAAGCCTCGATAACGGAGGAGGGTGACGATAATTAATTATCTCTCTAGTGACGCAGTGTAGTTAAATAGGATTTACAGCAAAGGATCGAAATATAGTTATCTAATTAGAATTGGGGGTCCGGTGGCGCGTTGGATAACATCTGGCGAAGAGTGCGAGAGGTACCGAGTTCGAGCCCCGTTAGGGCGGATTTGCTTTGTAGGCTGCTATTAGCGCCGTGTATTACAGGCTGTCTGTTCTGTTAGTAGTTAACTAGTTAAGATTGTTTCAATTGCATAACATGTAAATGTACAGCGCAGTGCGTTTGTCAGGCGCTAAATTAAAGAAAAGATATTATTATTATTATATTATTATTATTATAATTATTATTATTATTATTATTATTATTATTATTATTATTATTATTATTATTATTATTATTATTATTATTATTATTATTATTATTATTATTATTATTATTTATTATTATTATTATTATTATTATTATTATTATTATTATTATTATTATTATTATTATTATTATTATATTATTATTATTATTATTATTATTTATTATTATTATTATTATTATTATTATTATTATTATTATTATTATTATTATTATATAATTTAAGGGTAATTGGCCTTGTACACCTTAAACTCGCATTCTGGAAATGCTATAAATAAAGCGAAACGCGTTTAATTATCAGTGGGGTAAATATAATCCCGCTTAAAGGAATGACATACGCCTTTAAAACGCTACCTTCAGACTCGATAAATATCAGCAACGCTGATATGACTATATCATATAGATCAGAGGATTGTATCAAATATGATGGTTAGATTAGATTCGCTTATATCCTCGTAGCTCCACTCACGGACGCTGGTCCTATTCCGTATCTCCAGCCTCCACCGTCAGTGGACATGTACTCTGACCTTCGACCGAGTAGGGTCAACCACCTACCCGCGGGGGGATATGTGGGTGATGACGATGTCCCTTCCCCGACGCAAGACCACCAGACTAACGATCTCCTGGACGTGCTTAGGGTAGAGAATTCGTGGTTGATGCCATTGTTTATAATAATTAAAATATCATAGGTGGAAATCTCGTAGGTAGAAATCTCATAGGTAGATATCCCATAGGTCGAAATCCCATAGGTGATAATCCCATTATGGGTAATCCCATAGGTGGTAATCCCATAGGTTGAAAACCCATAGGTATTAATCTCATAGGTGGAAATCCCATAGGTGGTAATCTCATAGTTCGAAATCCCAAAGGTGATATTCCCATAGATGATAATCCCATAGGTTTTAAATCCCATAGGTCGAAATCCCATAGGTAGAAATCACATTTGACAAAGATGACGATTGTAAAGCAATGTAATGTTCATGTAATGCAATGGAATGCAAAGTAGTGAACCATTAATGCTCCGAAGTTTCTCAGCTCCATTCAATCGCCACAATCTAATGATAGAGCATCAATCGATGTCGATGAACAATCGTTAGTTAAGGAAATGTATACGATTTTATGTACCTCCGTTTATGTGTTTCTAGGTATGTATGAATATCTAGTCATAATGTGTCTGTGTATGTATGTGTGTATGTGTGTGTATGTATATACAATTATGATTAATATGTATGTGTATTAGTGTATGTAACTCCGTTGTCTTTGGGTAAGAAATCTTCAGTTAAGTAATTTTTCGCCATTTATGCATCGCCTCTTAAGAACCTCATGAAAGGCAATGACTCTATAATCTCCATAAATCTTTCCATAGACTTCAACGGATCATGAGTTTGCTAGATGACAATAATAACCATCAATAAAGTAATGCTCTCTTTAGACACCTTTAATATGCTTTGGATCGACCGTATAAATAGCTCAGTTGCGTTACATCGATATATTAAGAAAATTAATCTTTGTTGTCGTAAGCTGTCGTTAAACTCTGGATCCAATCGACATGTTACCCTGCTATTTTGTTCGGTATGTTGAATGGAAAGTGAGGTCGACGTCAACGACCCTGCAATTCGCAACATTAAACAAAACAATGGATACCATCCTCCCAGTAACTCAGATTGGTGCCATTGTATTTTTTATATAGGTATTGACATCCGTTTTACGTTCCAACTGGTAACCGAGGTGCGTTATGGTCTAATGGTTAACATGCTGTTATATCAACTGAGATGTCGGGGGAGGGGGTTTCAACCAACTGTTTTGAAACTGATGATATTTCTGTTCTTACAGGCAATTAAAAATCGCTATGGTAACCGCAGGTTATATGGATTTGCGCTAAATAAAGTGCCTTAAGAAATAAATTATACAGCACTGTCTTCAAATAAGTAAGTAAGTATATTCTTTATTTATCCAACTGCACAACCACACTTTGGTTTACATGAAATTAATTAAATACTGGACGTTTAATAAATATCGTGTCCGAGAATCTTGTGAGATGAGCTTAGGATGACGTGAACAGCTCAAAAGGTCATTAGTTGGCGTTAAACGGGGACAATTCAATGCTCTTCTTAGACACCTTTAAAACGACTTTGATGGACCGTATGAATTCGTCAGTTTTGTTTAATCAGCAATAGATTCTTGATCATGGTGAGTAGTCAGAAACCCATTTGGGTGCCGTCGTCTATTTATGGGCATGGTGAAACGGCATTAATTCCCTTTTTGAGTTGTAACCGGGTTGCGCTATGGCCTAGTCACTCTAGTGGTTAAAGCGCTGGAATATAAAACGAAAGATCGGTGTTCAAACCTACTGTTTTCTTACATATGATATTCCTGTTTTTAATGAATCTTAAAATCGCTATGGTAACAGCACAGCGTTAATGCTCTATAAATGCTCAACTTATACACCTTGAAAACAGCTGAGAAGGGCGACTCTATTGGTCTTTGTTATCACAGTGTCGTTAAACTAAAACTACTACTACTACATCGATTGATCTTTACATAAACAGTTCAGCAATATGCAGCGAAGTTGACGTCAATGGCCCTAGTATGCTCAACAAATAGCTATACAGTGAACACTATCCTCCGATGCAACCAAGTTGGGTGATATCTGAATTTTATGGAGCATTGACATCCGTTCTAACCAGAAACCGAGATGCGCTCTGGTCTGCTGGTTATAGTGCTCGAATATTAACCGAGACCTCGAGATATCATGTCCAATGTTGTGAGGTCGCTAGGCTTTTTCTTCAGGAAAGGATTTGTGTCAAATTCTGGCTCATGGTTTATAAAAAAGTGAATTCCAGAAACAGATGTTGTGAAACACTTGACGATGCAATGCTCTCCTTCGACACCTTTAATACGCCTTCGATAGACATTATAAATTAGTCAATGGCTAATAGAGCTGTAATATGCCAAAACTAATCTTTGTCGGCGGCAACGGCCTATGTTGTCATAAGCTGCCGTTAAACTGTGGACACACATGTCGCTCAGTGAATGCAAGGATAAATCATTATGTCGACGTGAACGGCGTTGGAATACGAAAGGCACAGTACTCAGTACTGTTAGACAATGACAAAGCTTCTTTCCACGTTGTCAGAAACTCATTTGGGCGCCATCGTATTTTTATGGGCAAGTTGAAAGGGTATTAACCTTCGTTTTACGCTATGGCCTAGTGGTTAACGTGCTGGAATTTCAACGGAGAGGTCGGGGATTCAAATACACATTTTGGTTCTGCTTAAAAATCGCTATGGCTAGCGAAGAGAGCGCTTCTGATAATGTGAAGACGTGCTATCTAAATCAAAGTAAGCAAAAAAATAACCAAATCCTGTCATCAAATCCTTGACATTTAATAAGTATCGTGATCGACAATCTTGTGAGTAAGTTAGGTTCGACGTATACAGCTCTGGAAGTCGCTAGACAGCGTTAAACGCTAGACAATGTAACGCTCTCATAGACACCTTTAAAAAGAATGCAATGGCCTTTTAAATTCGTCCGTTTGTTTTATCATTAGATCCATAAGAGCTGTAATATGCCAAAACTAATCTTTGTCGGCGGCAACGGCCTATGATGTCATAAGCTGCCGTTAAGCTGTGGATCCATCATTAGATCCAACTCCGCCACTGTTTGCAGTCCAACAGTGCCAGTCCCAAGCCTGGATAAAGGAGGAGGGCGACGCTAATGGTCTTTGTTACCACACAGCTAGTCGTTAAACAGAAAAACCACCACCATCATTAGATCCAGAAACGAAAGAGCTGTAATATGCCAAAAATAATCTTTGTCGGCGGCAACGGCCTATGTTGTCATAAGCTGCCGTTAAACTGCGGATCCAATCCAAATCATTAGATCCGGACGAGGTGCTATCTAAATTAACGTAAGCAAAAAAATACCAAACCCTGTCATTAATCAGTATCGTAATCGAGAATCTTGTGGGTAAGTTAGGTTCGACGACGTCTACAGCCCTGGAAGTCGCTAGACAGCGTTAAACGCTGGACATTTAAATGCTCTCCTTATACACCTTTCAAATTATTACAGTGGCCCTTCTACATGTATATTATTCGTCAGCTTTGTTTTATCACCAGATAATTCCGCCACTGATCGAATTCTATCAGCGCCAGTCCCATGCCTTGATGAAGAAGGAGGGCGAGACTAATGGTTTCTGTTACCACACAGTGGTTGTAAAACAGTAAACAAGCAAATATGGCCAGACTAACCAACATAGTCACATATGGAATGCACGGTGAGATTGACGTAAACTGTCTTAGAATCCGCAAGGTTCAGCTAAACAATGATACAAGTCATTTAAACTCCGCCACTACCTTACGTATGGTTGTGCCAGTCCGAAGCGTGGAGGAAAGGAGAAGGACAACTCGTGTCATCTTTGTTATGACACAGTGTCGATAAATAGCAACTAACCGGTGTGAACCTGCGTTAGACCTTGTGTTTGAGTGCGATATGGCGTAGTATTGTATTGTATTGTATCTATCAATTTATATAGCGTCTCTCGCAGTGCACACCAATCAGAGGCAGTTAGTGGTTAGAGTGCTGCACTTTCAGGTGTTCGAATACCTGCCATGGCAGAAATTTCTTTCTTTATGTGCGTTCCAATTGCTCCCCATACCCAAACGCAGCTATAGTGACTACGCTGTTAGTAGGAAGATCGCTTCTGAGTGGTTTCTTGAAGGGGCGCTATATAAATGCTCTGAATGAATAAACGAAGATCAAGCGCCTCTGATTAGTGTGAATGAATGAAGCGATACAATATAATACAAGGGAACTAATTCGTGCGTTATTCTTACGAGACATTGGACTGTTGGCAACCACAATACTTCTGATCGTTCGTTCTGCTCAGTCGTTTATGTCATTTCATTGTAAATTTAAGACTTCTTAAAATTACTGTAGGCCTAACCATGATCCAGAGTTTAACGACATCCAATTGCTAATCCACCATGGGTTGCCTCTCTGTCTTAGGGGGTTGACCTTCTGGAAGTTGACCTGATTGCGACTTGGTTTTATAAACAGGCGCTATAGAAATTACATTACGAAATGTTACATAGTTCACAGAGAAGCCTGGATTTATCTCGTTAAGAAGCAGCCTCATTTGACCTGCTCTGGTAAAAGGAGGCGGAAGTCGCAAATGATAAAAGCGAAGAAATTAACTAAAACGCCAATCAGGTATAAATTTTTCGATTGTCGTTTTTTGGCATAAATCAATAAGTAAGATCTTATATTATGTGAAAAGAATATTGATTTAATAATATTTAACCTATTTCGTAACAAATTTATGAAGTTTGCGTGATTAGTAAATATTATCCGGCAATTTAAACTCGTTTTTAGGTCAAGTTTCAACAGTATTATTATGGCCTTCATTCTGTTGGTACATCCAAGTGTAATATGTCATTGGAAAGTTTATGAATGTGGCTTGCTAAAAATAGCCTGATTGGGATGGATTACCGCAGTGATTTCCATATATTTAAAGTTTAAAACACTTAAATTTTGCGATTTACTTAGGGTATTGATAATCGAAATTTTCTCTTTCAACCGCCTGGGGCGGTCGTCATGGGGGGGGGGCAATCTCATGACATGAGGGGGGGAATGCTTCATAGGCGTAAGGGGGGATGGACGCCCCTGTTAAGCACCCATCGTTAGCAACGGAGTCACGTGACTGAACCTGGCCTTCCTATAGGCTGCATTTTCAAGGTCGTGCATATTCAATCACTGTTTACGCGGAGATAAATAAATAACGCGTGAATAGAAAGACGATTTTGATCTTAACTTTCTTGAGATTCTTAATTTATTTCAATTTAAGAATGAGTAAAACTGAGAAGGGGCGTCGAATTGCGCGTTTATTAAATGATGCGTCATTGTGTGAACTTAAAAATTAAAATCTAGCAGAGCTAATAGACGATTATTTTAACGCCGCCGACGATAAGACAAGAAACTTTGCAGGCGTTTTTCTCGAAATTGTAGGCTACTTCGGAGTAGGAAAACATTGTAAAATTCATATCTCTGGAACCCGTGAAGATAGAATAATAATTTTTTCAACATTTTAAACATAAATTATTATTTAACATTTTTATCCGAAAATATTAAAAACTATTTTTTTGGCCAACAGCCTCCTTTTGCCATGGGGAGCAGGTCACAATTATTATGAAGCATTTCATTTCTGACTCTCATTGTTCGTATTCGTTACATCTTAATTATTGTGGCCGCTAATGACCGTTTACGTAGATCGATGGAATACAAGGACTAAGCGCATTGGCTGAATTTATAGAATGGGAAATATGCGTGTTAAAGGTGTTTAAGATGGGCAACTGGTTATCCTTTATTTGATGACATCTAGGGGGCGCGTGAAGGATAATCATAATATATTATATGATATATAATAAATACTTAATAAATGCACATGCTATGTGCATTTATTAAGCACCACTGCCTACCCTATGAATGTTGTAGAGATTTATTAACCCTCGGGCTACCAAGGGGGTGGTTGCCACCCCCCTATGTTTTTTTCATCTCAAACTTTTTCCGTATGGAATAAAAATTTGACCTTTTAGGTAGCTGTAGGGGGTTCATTTACACACGTTTTGAGGTAAAATGTGAGATGATATCTCACACCGTTCAAAAAGTTATACCCAATATACCCGAGGCACCAGGGGTGGATACCACCCCCCTAGATTTTCGACTATATCTTATCCGTCCTTTAATATTAAGAGACACAAATTATACCATTCTATAGAGGGAATGTGGGGCTACATTTCTATGGTAACTGAGTTGACCTGAGGCAACCGGAAGTGCTCAAAATAAATAATAATACGCGTAATATGCGTGAAAAATGGCTGAATGGAAGGACTCCCCCTTAGTTTTTGTCTGTAGCGTATTCATTTGTCTTCCTGGAAGAGAAACAAAGATACCATTCTTTAGAGGGAATGAAGGGCTTTATTTGCATACCTACATCTTTGTCTTTTGAATACCGGAAGTGATCAACATAAATAATAATACGCGTAATCTGTGTGAAAATGGCCGAATACAGCATTACAACGTAAACCGATATATATATGTATGGATATATATGTATGGATGTACATTTATACTATATAAACATGTGTAGGGATGATTTTGTGTATCTTTTATACATAGATTAGTTTCAAAACACACATAATCTTATATTTGTTTATCCAAAAAGTACAAAATGTACGCAATAATATACAATATTGCTAATTAATGGGTTCCGTTGTTAAAAGTGATGTAATTTCGAGGTGCATTCACATAATGTACAACTAAATATACCATTCTGTGCAGAAATGAATGCTGAATCCATTGATATATTACAAGTTATGATATGTGAAACCAAACACGAAATCCAGGGGTGATAACCACCACCCCCTTGGTAGCCGATGTCACACAAAAAGCTTGGTAGCCCTAGGTTAACTGCCTTGATCTTCCCAAAGACTTTGTACTCAACATAGTTGCATTGGCTAGAGGGTCAAAGTGGAGCGGACATTTCACCCTAATTTCTGCCATGGCGGGGATCCGTACTTCAAACTTACAGCCCAGCACTCTAGCCACTACACCCTTGCACCCCATACAGGGCATAACAGCATACCCATAATAATTCTGAGCCACCCAATGGGTTTCTGACGGCGCAGAGTGAACCAGTATCGATAGTATTGTTCTTATGCAGAGTGATCTCAAAATAGGTCATGCAACCGGAAAGGGTCGTTCACAAAGAACAGCTGTAGCCATGATTCTCCGATGACTTCGTTGAATGGTGGATGGTAAGAAACTGGCGACCTATGCATGCAGATATATATACATGTCTGTCTGTATGTATGTATCTATAGTATGTATGTACATTTGAAAATTATACCTTCATTCATTACAAATATTTACATAACACCCCTTTAACACTACTACTCAGAAGTGCTCCCGATCCCAGCACTGGATAAAAGGACAGTTCTGAGTGTAGAATAGAATGTATCAGAGTGAACCCTGTGCTCAGAGGACCCCGTTCCAGACCGAGGGGCCAAATACTGAGAGTATGCAGTTTTGTCTAGTAGATGTACAGGCAAAAGGGACACACACACATACATAGATGTGTGTATGTAGGTGTATGTATGTATGTGTACGTAAGCTGGAAATTAGTAACATCTACGTGTTATGTGCCTTTCAAGTCAACTTCACCTTCAAATTGTCGGACCAGTCGGTGAACTATTTGCGATTATATCGCAGTAGCCTTATATTAATTTCCATCGAGATTGTTTAAAGGTGTCTAACGAGACAATCGCCTTATCCCGTATTTAGCGACATCTTTCGTCTTCCAAGCTGAATTCTTTTAAATTTAGTTGAATATGAAGAATTAAAAATGAAAAGAAATTAAAAAATTTAATATTCGTTGGCTAGTTTTAATATTCGTAAATATTCGTCACTTTCCACAAATCTTAATATTCGTAATATGCGCATACTCGTTCTATGATTTGGGCCTAAGAAATCTCTGACGAAAAAACCGGAAGCGCGTATACCGTGCGATTTGATGAAAAGTTAGCTATAATGTATAACACGAATGCTAGACATCCATTCTAGGTACCTACACTTAAGTGACTAAGGAATGAGGTGGAGAAGCAGTTATACGGTGGAACACATTAAGAAATCAAAATTACAATATGAAATTGTACTGGAATCTTACTAAATTAAATGCTGTTGATAATAATGTAGAGGAATTACACTGTTGCATGCAAACTACATGGACGGCGTACAGGCTGTGCTGACCTAATAAGTGGCAGGATGGCGTTCAGCCTTCAAAATAAGTGCTTGGACGCCGGCCACGACGGTCCATTCACACATTAAACCCTAGTCACAATTAATATTACGCGTTTATTTGGCGATTCCATAAAATGACAGACATTTTTATTCGTTGTTTATAACCATTTTCTGGTCGTCATCGGCCGTTAACGTCGAATTTACCCTGCGTCCGAGACCTCTTTTGTTGGTGTACAGCGATTAAAAGTATTAATTTTGCTGAATTTATAAGACCGGAAGAGTGCGTGTTAAAGGTGTCTAAGACGAGTACTTTATTATTCATTCTTAAGCGACACCTTGCGGCTCGAAGGACAAAGTCGTCGACCTTTTACTTATTTTCTAATTAGATATTAGATAATATAAGTTTATTTCCATAAATTCCTGTTAAACGACGCTGCGTCATAAGATAGATAATCAGCGTTACCCTCCTTTAACGAGGCTTTACCGAGTATACGACAGTTGTCGAGATTGCGTTTCATGTACTGCACGTAGTTTACTGTACACCGTAGCATCATGCTGTCTCCTCGGCCTGACCTCCCCGGATTCTGACCTAGCACCTTAGCGTACCAAACAACCTGGCTATTGTGGACTTAATTTGACTAATTTGGTTGTTGTTTGGGCTGAGAAATTATGGAGCATTTGCAATGGATTACTTTATATTCCGTTGTATTTTATGACATTACTTTGCAGGCGTGTTCCCTGTCCTGTGTTATTTCGATCTGGCTTCTTAACCTCGGATTCACTTGAAGCGACCAATAGAGATCTGGAATAGGGTCAGCGTCCGTGAGTGGAGCTACACGGATCTAAGCGCAGGTAATCTTATCACCACTTGATATGATCATATATTCTAATCTTAGCTGATCGTTTAATGTAGTCATAATTATTATCTATTCTGAGCTAGTTAATGTATAATCTACATGTAGTGTTTAGTATGCAATTCATATAACATAATCATTCTCCAACATAACCATTATTATCTAATCCAACCGTCTAATCTAATGGTATAGTCATTTAATATAAGCACTCTGTAACATTCATATAACCTAAAGTGAACTATTATCTAATCTGTTCAAAACCTGTCTAATCTATTCATCCAGTCTCATCGGATGTATAGTGTATTATGATCTAAACTTCACTGATATAATAATCTAATCTCTCGAATCTAATCATCATCTCATCTTGTCTGATCTGATCTCATGATCTAATCTAACCTGGTAATCTAATCTTGTCTAATTTATTATGATCTAAATCTAATCACAGCGTCCAGACGTCAGAAGAACACTTCCACCACTCGTCGCCAGGTGGAGACACTGCTTGATCAGTTTATGTCAAATGAATTGATTGATTTTGACCGGGGATTTTGTGGGATACAGTTGCCAATTGGATGATTGCTTTATAACATGCCTGGCACAGGTTCGAGCCTCCTCATCTGAGACGGTTACTGTGTAGGACATAGAATTCCACAACACTCCCGAATTTGTTGGGAAGGTAGACGTTAACGGCCCCTGGCGGCCACGAAATGGCAATAAATAAGAAAAGGAAAACTGCCGATCATCGGTGTGCGAAGCCCTGATAGCCGAGCAGAGTGAAGCTGATCAATTACGCTGTGACACAGCGTCGTTAAACAACGTATACGTGGAAGAAAATCTCGGTCACTGTTAATAGCAGTAATAATCAATTACCTCAATCGTGGTATGATAATTTGTTTCCCGCTGGTATGAAGTATCAAATACTAAAGGCATCTCGTAATTTTTTTTGTATAACGACACCGTGTCGTAATGAGGATGATTGGCGTCATCCTCCTCATTTATCAAGGCTTCGGACTGGCACTACCCAATGGTAGGTAGTTTATCAGCACTTTTCGACCAGAGATACATACGTAAGTTCAGAATGAAATGACAAAGGCGACTGAGGAGAACGGACAGATACAGGAAGAGTTCCGCAATATAGGTCCAGGTAAGATGACCAATCTCCGTCACAGAGTGACCGATATATTATGAGACAAGAGATTTTCTAGAACAACACCTCTGACACGACGCAGCGCTCGTGAATAAGCTGGTGCCCAACTATTAGCTTATGAGTGGCGCTTTAATAGTTTCCTGCTTACAATTGAGTAGGAAACTTTTTAGTTTGGTTACAAGAGCCTTTCAAGTCGAGTTCAGATTACCATGATTAGCGTCTCATCCATACAGATTCTGAATTTATATCGTAGGCAGAGAACGTTTCGAAGGTGTTTAACGACGCAATCCGATTGTCCATTGTCTAACGAAATCTGACGGTTTTCAGGACCATTGACGTTGAACTTGCCTTACCTGAATAATGTATGGATGCATGTATCGTAATCGTTATCTCGAGATTTATATAGCGCTCGAGTTCGTTAAGTAGAGAGAACGAACTTATTCATAGGCGCTCAGTCAAAGCAGAGTCAATAGGCAGTTAAGGTGATCAGGCTAAGGTAAACTCAATGAGAGATGCGAAAAGCGTTTAGAAGTAAACATCAACTCATTTTAGTATTTAATCCTTTATGTGACCTGAGGATGCAACAAAATGTCCTTGACCATGACCTTTGAAGGTGAAGTTGACCCCGAATGACGAAAACAATGTCAGAAATGAATTCTACATACCGAAATCAGTAACATTGGAGGTATTACACCGTGCATGTACAGTAAGAAACAAAAAAAGTTGATTTTCCGACGGCGGCCATATTGGATTTGGCTATAACGTCATTCGTGGCGTCATGGCAGACAAGCACCTCGGTGATTTTTCATGTCTAGGAACCCACTGACTGAGTGGAAGTGAGAAACTCTCCCAACACCATTTTGCAAACGGGTCCTCAGGCCACATATCGGATTAATTAGTTTTTAGCTATTATAATTATGTAGTGTCTATGTTTTAAGCGACAAGGTCTTGACCCTGGCTCCCCTTCAAATTACCGCCCTATCTCAAACTTGTCTTTCCTCTCGAAGCTTCTTGAGAAATGTGTGTCTGTACAACTGGTTCACTACCTTGACCTACACTCTCTAATGCCTCCTCTTCAGTCTGGATTTAGGAAATTTCACTCACCGGAATCTCTTATGGTGAGTCTTCTGGCTGATGTATGTCATGCCGTTGATCGTGGCCATGTCACTCTACTTTCCCTCTATGACATTAGTGCCGCTTTCGAGACTGTTGATCACACCATCCTTCTTGACCGGCTCTCTAACTCATTTGGGATTACTGATTCTGCTCTTCTCTGGTTCCGCTCATTTCTTTCTGGTCGCTCCGTCTCGGTAGTTTTTGGTCCCACCCGCTCTGCTTGGGTTCCCCTCTCTTACGGGTTACCTCAGGGCTCGGTTCTTGCTCATCTTCTGTTTGTCCTATATACTTCGGATCTGGCTGGGGTCCTTGGTCCACTGGGTGTCCTATCCCACCAATATGCTGATGACACGCAGGCTTACCTTCATGGACCTGCAGACACAGCTGCTGTTATGGTCGAGCGTATTCTAGAGGCTTCAGCTGCTCTTGACCGATGGTTATCCTCAAATCGCCTTCGTCTTAACCAAGACAAGACTCAGTACATATGGCTCGGTGGTCGTGCCCAGCTTGCCAAGGTTGATGCTGACTCGCTTCGTCTTCGGTTTCCAAATATGCACTTCTCTTCCTCTGTCCGTGATCTTGGATTCATTCTTGACAGTGTGATTTTCGTTAACGATAACGATAACGAAAATGTTCGTTAACGAAAATAAAATGACTTCGTTAACGATAACTATAACTATAACTAAAAAATATCATTAACTATAACTATAACTATAACGAAAATAACACTAACGAAAATTCATCTTTATTTTCGTTAATACAAAAAATAAAAATAGGAAGTGCAATATGGACGATTCGACATAAATGAGAACGAAAAATGCGAAATTTTTATTGTGAAATTTGTCAGTTACTTTGGAAACTCGTGTATTCATGAAGCTGACTGTACCCATGCTTCAAAGGTTTTCATAGCTCTGAGTAAATTGTGAAACAGCGTATTAATACGCACAATTTTGCTTATAGACTTAATTATTGTAACTAAGTAGTAACTAAAATTAACTAAAATAAAAATCCATTAACTATAACTATAACTATAACTAAAAAATAATACTAACTATAACTATAACTATAACTAAAATAAAAAATCATTAACTATAACTATAACTATAACTAAAATAAAATCTGTAAGGAAAATCACACTGATTCTTGATCCTGTCCTCTCTCTGTCTGATCACGTAAATAGTTTCTCTCGTTCCTGTTTCTACTACCTACGCCAACTCCGTGCCATCCGCCAATCACTACCACTGCACGCCATCACGACTTTGGTCCATGCATTGATCTGTTCCAGGATTGATTATGGGAATGCGGTGTACATTGGTCTCTCCTCTACAAATACATCTAAACTTCAGTCCATTCTGAACGCTGCCGCCCGCCTCATAGGGGCATTGCAAAGTTTGACCATATCTCCTATTTTATCCGTGACTCCCTTCACTGGCTCCCCATCCGCCAGTGCATCCAATTCAAGGTCTGTTCCCTCATGCGTAGCTGTCTTGCTGGGTCTGCTCCTCACTATCTTAGGGCCTTTTGTATCCCAGTATCTTCTCTGCACAGTCGTTCCTTCCTTCGGTCCTCGGCCCGTGGTTGTCCCGCGGGTGCGTACTTCTACGGCCCAGTCTAGGAGTTTCGCTATTGTTGGTCCCAATAGCTGGAACCAGTTACCTCAGTCCCTCAGGACTGACCTTTTTCTATTTCTTTCGACCAGTTCCGCAAGCGCCTGAAAACCTCCCTTTACCAGTGAAGAGACTGGCTCGGGTCGGGAGCGCCTCTGTTTTGAGTGGCGTTATATAAATGCTTGATTACGATTACGATTACGATTACGTATGTCCGTTTGTATGTATGTATGTATGGGTGTATGTGTGGGTGTATGCTTGTATGATGTGCAGGTGTGTATGTCTGTATGTATGCATATGTCTCTATGTAGGCATGTTTGTATTTGTTTATTCATGTATTTGCATTGTGCATGTATGTAGGCTATGCATGCATCTATGTATTATTATTTTTTGTGTAATGTGCATATATGTACGTAGGTACGTAGGTACGTACGTATGTATGTATGTATGTATGTATGATTGTATGTATGTATGTATGTATGTAAGTAGGTGGGTAGGTAGGTAGGTAGGTACATATGCATATTAAGGTATGTATATATTGTCTTCGAGTAAGAAATCATTAGTTAGTAAATCTATCCGCCAGTTATGCAGCGGCTTTTTATTATCTCACAGTGGAACTGACCATGAAAGATAGGTCGACCTCAACGGCTGAACAGGTCGCTATATGGCGTTGAACCTTTGCTCATGTAATGCTCTCTTTGAACACCTTTAATACGTTTCAATTGACCATATAAATTGAATGCAATCAATGAAAAACTACTTTCTTTGTCGTCAACGGCCTTTGATGTCATAAGATGACGTTAAACTGTGAACAAATAAATAGATAAAAACTACTTTTTTCCAGAATTTTCTCAACTCCGTACAAAAACCAACGACGACTAATTCAATGACAACAATGATGATGAATAAAATTATTATTGCGAGTTAAGGGTTTGTTCAAAGTTTCTACAGGTATTATAACCATATCAGGGAGGAGAAATGAATTTGAAAGTATATGTTCGCTACGGGTCCTTTCCAGACGCTAACCTCTTCCAATGTACTTTAGCCGATAAACTGATGATAAAGTGAATACATTGTAGTATCATGGATTGACTCTATATTCAAGTAGGTGTTGACTTTATGCCGAGTACTATATCTTCCTGAGTATCAATACTTCGTATACAGAGATAGAGACTCAGTGTGTGATTAAATATATCGAACTTATTGAAACAGAGATGGGTCGCAGCTATACGAATGTAAAAGAATATAGTCTGTGGATTTGGGCAGTTTTCGTCGAGGCCTGTTGCCTGTTTGTTTCCTAAGTAGTTCTGCCAAGTTTTCCATTGTGTAGTTTAATTAGCGAGTCGTCAGAAATGGTCGGAGGCTGCACATGCAGTTCATGTACAATAGTGTCATCAGTAGTAATAATTAAGTCCAAGATAACCCCTTGACGGTGAGTGATCTCTTTTACATGTTGAACGAGTCCAAACTGTTTTAGTAACTCGGTGCTTTCTTCAAGATAGACGTTAAATTCACCAAGTATAACAAGTTGACTGTTGCGAGTAACTATGCTCTCGAGAACTGATGCAAATTATTCAAAGAATTTAACAGTAATCGGTACGGATCCAGGACGGTAGATGGTGAGTACAGTTGTCGGACCTTGAGCTGAGGGAAAATTGAGGCAAAGCGCCTCAAACGAATTAACTTCCATGTCTAACCGGATGATTGACGCACGTAGAGTTGAGCGGTAGGCTAATAGACGGCAATGCAGCTACGGCGCTTTTACTAACACACAACTTATGCAGTCGGTATCGTGTCCTGCGAGGCCAACCGAGTTGTTTCGTCTTGTCGCTTGTACAACGGTCGCTTCGTTGAAAGAGACACGTTACGAGGAAACTGGTTGTCAACTGACCATGTCGTTTTATACTACTACTTTTCTGTTTCATAATATATCCTACTTTTACTTCGTTTTCCTCATCTTTCAGTAGTAGTACATTACATTGATATTTATGTAAGTACTAGACGTTCTACCCGGCTTTGCCCGGGTTTTCCCCACGCGTAATTTTTAACGGCTGCAAATAAAGGCTACTTACTTACTTACTCTATATGCTGAAGGGCTTCAAATATTTTAAATGTCCATATATCTGAACGATATTTAGAGGTGAAAATAGTTTTCCCCGTGTATTTGAATTTTATTACCTGTGACTCAGCTGCTGCCTCGTTTAGCAAAATAATAATGAGTTGAAAATAGTACCGCACGGGTTATCTCTACCTTATATAGCCCTATTATTTGTTTCCCGGGCTAAATATAATAGTAGACGAAACTCGGCCGTTAATGCGATTGTCATTTTTCGGAGCGACCCGTGTTTTTTAATGAAAGCGCCTGATTTGAAAATTAAGCCCGCGTGACGTAAGATTGCATATTTAGCCCGCGTGACGTGGACAAATGGCCATACTATGGCCGGTATAATTAAGATAGCCTCTTTTAAACAGTTGTAAATGTAAAATGTCCATATATCGGCGTTTAAATAAAATTGCGAGCTGAAAATAGTCGCATTGACCTAGACGTGGCGTAATAATGTTTTGTAAAATTTTGTAAATCGCTAAAGTGTTCCGTTTCGGAGCCTTTAGACAACAGACAAACAGACAAACAAACATACAAACAAACAAACAAACGGAAGGACAACGTAAACAGACTTAGACTTATATTATAGATATATATTTCTCCAATTTCTTCGGTTAAGAAATAGCCATTACATCGTTATTTTGCTTGATGTTAGGAACAATAACAACTGTTTTGAATTGAATAAAATTGCGCCTCCCACATTTTCCAGGCTTCCGATTGGCTCCAACGGATGTTATGTTGTTATTCCGTTGTTTATTAACATCTTTTGACAGCCAAGGGCTGTCATAGTCTACCGTACTCTATGAGTGAAACGAAAAATCGACAATACAGATCTATCAATAATACGCATTTGCTGAATTTGTAGCACCGGAAGTATGCGTGTTAAAGGTGTCTAAGACGACACTCTATTGGTATTGTCCATAAATAGCGACATCTTGTGACTGTCAAAGTCTTACATTTTATGCTCGAATTAAATAATCTAACTTTGATGAGGAAGTATCTGTTTAACGACGCTGGGTCATAACGAAGACAATTAGCGTAGCCCTCCTGCTTACTACAGGCTGGGGACTGGCACTGCCAGAGAACGAACAGTGTTGGAGTTAACAGTGGTGATTAGATGGATCGAGAGTCTAACGACAGCTAATGACAACATAATATAGGCCGTTGACGTCTAAAAAATTGTTTTAACGTGTTACAGCTCTGGATAAACGCATTTCTATAAATTAATTGTATCGAAAGAATGCGGTCAAACGGTGTTTAAGAGGAGAGCTCTATTGTCCATTGATTAGCGACATATTGTGCATTAATTTTATTATGCGCCACTTCATAATGAGTAAGCGTCAACAGAAGGGGCTGTAGCCGTCTCAGGGGATGAGGCTCATTGCAATCTTTATACATATCGAAAAATGCAGTTGCAGAATTTATACAATCCGAAGGAACTATTATAAAGGTGTTTAGGACGAGCGTGGTCTGATTGTTAACTGTTTAGCGACACCTTCTGGCTGCCAAAGCCATTACGTCGACCTTTACCTTAATAAGTGAAGGACTTGTTCAAGGACTCTAAACAGTAACCGTCTCAGGAGAGAAGACTCAAACCCATACTCTCCGTTTAAAAAGGCGAGCGCTCAAACCAATCGGTTACGATGCTTCAAGCGCGCTGAGAACGAACCATTGCTACATAGGGTTTGTTACAATACATTACATAACCGATTGATACATCGACTTATAGAGCGCGTGATCGTTTGCGTTTAGCATGAAGCAGGACTGTCAACTGAGGATCGGGATTCGGATCCCCATCAGGGCATAATTTTGCTACGGAATTTCTTCTTTTCCTGCGCCCCTACCCAACTCAGCTATTACATTGCAAGTACACTGACCGTACACCGTCTGTGAGAAGATGAGACGGCGAGGGAGCAGATTGGCCACCCGCCTCATATGCAGAGGCTAAGAGAAATGCTAACTCTTCATACCCATGGCTGCCTCTCAGTCCATAGCTTAAAGCACTGCTCTTCTTCTCTTCTTACATCAACTCTGTTCCACACACAGCAAAGCATCGTGATGTATAATCCTGGCAAGTACATTACACTGTTCAATAGATCAATGCCACTTACATATAAAATAGAATATATATTTAATCTACATGTAATGTTCCTTGTAAAGTACTAAAGGTGCACTATATAAATGAACAATCAATCAGTCAATCAATCTAAATTTATATGGCGCCCCTTCATGTTCTCATCATCACATTCATTATCTTACTCGATCTCGCGTGTGATCTAACGATTGGATTGGATCCACAGTTTAGGCCGTTGCCGCCGACAAAGATTAGTTTTTGGCATATTACAGCTCAATATTCGCATTGGATGAATTTATAGCCACGGAGGAACGAGTGTTAAAGGTGTCTAAGACGAGAATTGTATCATCTATTGCTTAGCGACATCTGGGATTGACGCGCGAAGGATAATCATAATATATTTTTGCATTTATTAAGCGCCATTATCTAATGACGAAGCATTAATCTATGGTGCTTAGCACTCGTGAGTACAAGACTTCCTCAAGGTCCCTACTCGGTAACTATCTCAGAGGAGGATGCTAGAAATTGCTTTGTTCTAATAAATTCCTCTTCATCATCCTCTTCTCTTCTCTTTCCTCCTCTTCTACTTCTTCCTCCTCGCCCTCCTTCTTGTTCTTCCTCCTCGTCCTTCTCCTCCATCTCATTTGACTCCTCATCCATTTCCTCCGCCCCTGTCCTCCATCTTTTCGTTATCATCTCCACCTCCTCCACTCCCCTCTCTTTCATAACATTTTCCACCTACTCCTTTTCCTTCGCCCCTCCTCCTCCTCCTCTCCTCTTTCTTAAAAAATCTCCTCATTCTTTGTTTAATTTTCCACTCCTCCTTTTCCTCTGCCACTCCTCATTCTCTCGACTCTCGAGTGAAGGACTTGTTCCTTAATAAACAGTAGGTATTTCAGGGAGGCAGGCTCGAACACTTACTTTCTGCCTTACCCTCTATCCAATCGGCTACCGAGTCCTGCAATGATGATGATGATAATTTTATCCAGTTCTCAATGTTCATGGAATTTGGGTATCTTTCGATTGGTAATTAAACACTTTTGACGAATATACTGTGTTTTTACGTTCACGTAAGTTGTAGTAGTTTCAGTTTAACGACACTTTGTGATAACAAAGATCATTAGCGTCACCCTCCTCCTTCATCCAGGCTTGGGACTGGCTATGTCTGTGTACGATCAGTGGTGGAGTTTAAGATTAACCCTTTGGAAGTGAGGTGAAGCATTGGAACGTTTGAGGTGAGGTGGGGTATGACATACCCCAACATATCTTTTACTTGCAGGTCGCAATATCAACTACATAACGCTAATAATGTGAGCTAAACTATAGTTTTGTAGCCAATTATCAGCTAGACTGGTGATTATCGGGAAGAAATAACTTTTTTCAATCATAATTGAAATGACCAGCGCGGTGGCGCTCAAAATTAAAGCGGTCCTCTGCAATGGCATCTTCGTGGTCATTGATACATGTAACGCTTGGGACAACTTGACATATTAAAACTTACCCGTAATAAACGATCAATTTTACATCGATGCAAAACTATGTAGGCATTCTTATATCAAATATCTGCAATATCTTCTATTATCGCCAATTTTTTTCTGCACCGAGTCGTTACTTTTTTAATCATTAAACTCAATATGTATACAAATGAAAAATTCTTATTTCACTTGAATATGCAACAAAATAAAAAAATGTGCGTGCGAAAGTACCTTAAATTGTCCTAAATTGTCCGTATTTCACATTCACTAAGGTAGACAAAAATAATCTAAGCTGATTCCACTTTTTCCGTAGAAAACGCAGCGTAGAATAGCTATGGGGTGTGTCAAACCCCACCTCACCTCCAAAGGGTTAACAACTAAATGATTTTGACGAATACACTGCATCGGTTGTACCCGTTTGATGATGATGAGTGCTCTGCCCGAAGGCAGGTCCATTGGCTTTTATGCCACCCGGGGATGAGATGAGTGAGGTGGTTTCTCGTTGCCTTCCTCACAGACAATTGTGGGTGAGCAACTTGTCCAAGGTCGCTACGCAGTGGCTTGAGGTAGATTCGAACCTGCGACCCTCCGGTCACAAGGCACAGAACATACCACTACACCACCACGTCCCACTGTACCCGTTTACAGGTGTTAAAGAGACAGTCGTATTATTTATTGTTTAACGACATATAACGGCTTTCAAGGCCGTTGACGTCGAATTTACATTACCAGAATAAACGTAAACTCGATATTTAGACAAATTCAGCTAAATCGCGAAAACGAGATTATTAAAAGGGGTTCAGTCGAAGCAAAATCGATAAAAACTTAAAAAGTCATTTTCGGGTCAAAACCTCAGGAGACAGATAGCCAGAAGTGCATGCAAACCCTTCAAGCATCAGAACAACCGTTATTCAGTCCATCTCACGAGCTTAGTCACTGGCGCTCAGTCAAAACAGAATCAATAGGCAGGTAATGCGATGAGGCTCGGTTAGATTCACTGAGACAAGTGATTAGACAAAAAAAATAATTATCAGCATAGACGGTATTTAATTACGGGTTGTGTTCGGCTACCAGAGCCTTTAAAATGAACTTCTGTTTTGACTTTAAAAAGACCTTTACATACCTTTCGAACCAGCAAAGACTAGCGACTGGATGGACGGATCCATAGTTTAACGACCATCTTATGGCAACAAAGGCCGTTACGTCGGCAGAAAGTATTTAATCTTATCAGAGCCATTAGCCTAATGTAGCGATCGTCAGTTAGTCACTTGCTGGTTAACGACACTGTTTCATAACACGGCTGATTAGCGTCGCCCTCCTACTTTTCGTAGACTTGGAACTGTTATGCCAGAGTTCGAGTACTAATGTATCGTTAGATGAAGAGGTATTATCAATAGGATTGGATCCACAGTTTAACGGCAGCTTATGACTACATAGGCCGTTGCCGCCGACAAAGATTAGTTTTTGGCATAATACAGCTAAATGTATTATCAATAAAATCGCAGTCTCCAATTTATATCGTTGTTACAGAGCTTTATAAAGGTGTCTAAGGAGACCAAGGCATCTGCCATTGTTCAGCGACATTTTAAGTTTCCATGGCCATTAAAAGGGAACAACGTTCTTCGCTCAGTCAAAACAAAATCTTTAGGCAGGTGTATGACGTCAGAATAGGTTCTAGGTGAAGATCGACGGTTCAGGAAGGCAGACAATCAGTTGGCTTCGTACTACTATTATCGCAATATAAACGTGGAGTACAATACAACACAATACAACACAGCACAATATACTGGGGCGCGGTGGTGTAGGGGTATGTTCGGTGCCTTGCAGCTGGAGGGTTGCGGGTTCGAATCCACCTCAAAAAGTCGCCGCGTAGAGACCCTGGGCAAGTCCTTCACTCGCAATTGCTCATGCGCTTCGGCGTGAAACTCCGATTCAGCGTCCGCGCAGTAGTCGGGAGCGCCTCTGATTAGGAATCTGGAAGGGGCGCTATAACAAGTGTTCAAATACAATACAAATACAATACAATACATCGTATTATTATTAGTTGTAGTATTGTTTAATTAGCTCATGGATCGAGAGTTTAACGACATCTTATGGCAACATTGGAAGACAGAAATTCGACAGAAATTACTTTGGCGTAAAACAGCCTTCTTGTGTCTTTAATTAGCTCAACGAAGGGTTGATGTTTAAACAGGCTAATAGGCCCACTATTAGGAAGAGAAAGTTATACGCGATTCATTAACAACTTTTTGGTCATTACTGCATTCAGAGCACTATTAAAACGCAAAAAGACACCTTTAACAAACTCTCATCCTACGCTATATAAATTCAGCAACTGCCTTTAATCGCTAGAACCGTCCGGATACTGTTCAACTCGAAGAGAAAATCGACGTAACATCCACAAATGGCGAGAAAAAATGGATAACTGACAACAATCTGACAATGCCAGTCCAAAAACAGGATAAAGGAGGAGGGCGACGCTGATCAATTACGTTGTGACACAGCGTCGTCAAACCACGTGTAAATAAAAAGAAAATCTCGACCACTGCCGAACACTCGGGTGGTGCCAGTCTGAAGGAGGGTGACGGTGATTATCTCTCTTATCTATCTTAGTCTGTGCAACTACAGCTCCCGCTGAAAAAACACATATATATTTAATTAATATTTTAATTAGAAATTACGTTATTCAGAGATTCACACAATGGGTCTTGACAGCCACAGGATGTCGCTAAACAACGGATAATACAGTATTCGCTATAAATTCATCAAATGCGTTTAATTGCTAGGGCAATTAATTATTTTAACTCCGCCACTGCACGTCCGTGCCCTATAGTACCAGTCAGTGCCAGTCCCAAGCCTTGATGAAGGAGGAGGGCGACGCTAATAATATTTATCACACGATGTCGTTAAACTAAAACTACTAGGCTACCACTAATTGCTAGTGCCACTCCCAGTCTTTCTTAAGTCGTAACTCATAAGGTAGGCCTAAGGCCGACGCTAACGGTCCTTGTTGGTCACAAAATGGTGATGAACAATGAAAAGCACCTACCATCGGGTGGTGCCAGTCTGAAGCCTCACTAAAAAAGGGCGACGCTGATTATGTCATTTATGCCTCAGCGTCGTTAAACAGGAACTAAAGGTACGGATGAAAATATATCTAATTAGGACATTAGTTAAATGTCGACATAATTGGTCGTGGAGGCCACAAAGTGTCGGCTAACAATAGATCGCCAATTAAGCACTATCGCTCGCTCGCCAAGTCCTACCGCTACTGCTACTCTTGTCCATTCTAATCAGACTTGACTACTGCTGCTCTCTCTATGCTGGCCTCCCGGCTGCCCGACTGAGCTGTCTGGATCGCGTCTTACGCTCTGCAGCCGCTGTATTGGCCGCATACCCAAATTCTAGATCACATCTCTCAGCTATATGCGTGACATTCTTCACTTCGATGTGGTCCCAGTATAAAAAGCCAGTGATAAAATCAGAGGGCCACTTTAATTATTTCCCCTTCCCATCGCTGAACATTCTAACAGTAATTTATAAGAGACTCAGAATTCACTCCCCGGAACTATAGGAATGAAGCATCACATATTTATTGAATTGTATCGGAAGTTTAATGTGCAGTTTATTTTCATCAATCCAGCTTCCATTTACGCAAAGAATTATTTTCATCAATCCAACTTCCATTTACGCAAAGAATTATTTTCATCAATCCAACTTCCATTTATTCTACGCAAAAGTTTATTATTTTCATCAATCCAACTTCCATTTACGCAAAGAATTA
This sequence comes from Aporrectodea caliginosa, assembly GCA_020284085.1. NCBI lineage: Eukaryota > Metazoa > Annelida > Clitellata > Crassiclitellata > Lumbricidae > Aporrectodea > Aporrectodea caliginosa. Next base: position 269,903 of record JACEVL010000433.1, on the reverse strand, counting down.
TTTTCGGCAACCCAACTTCCATTTACGCAAAGAATTATTTTCATCAATCCAACTTCCATTTACGCAAAGAATTATTATTTTTCTTATCTGGCTGTGTAAATGGAAGTTATATAATTACAAATTAAGATAATGAGAGGTAGCCTACACATAATGGGCCTTTCAGTCAGAAAATGTCAGTATATAATGGAAATACCGTGCTCCTCTTACGACACCTTTAGCCCAGTGGCGCTGCGCCAGACACTCTTTGTAACCAGGGCATAGCCAGGGCAGTCATACAAGTAGCCAGTGTAGAGGTGATTTATGGCAAGGTGGCAGCGCGAGCTTATAATATGGTCACCACAAAAACAGTACACACACAGCACACACAGTGGCGTCTAACCCCCCCTTCCCACCTGGAATTGGAGAATAAACTCCCAACATTCTGCCCGACTTAAATATAAGAGACTCAGAAGTCACTCATACATGTAATTGTAAAGTAATAAACATCAGCACAGTCCATTACAAAAGTTTCTATGTACACGCAGCAACTAAAATAAGGAGTTATAATATACTGTGAATGTCCATTAATAATGTGTTCTGACCAGTAGCGACTACAGAATAAATCAATAAATTTCACAGCTAACAAAGCACCAGGTAGAATAGAATAATAACTTTATTCTACGCGTCTATGTTATATGCAATGGGTATGGTAACTGGACTGCAAATATACAGGATATATATGACAATCTTGACTACATATTTATCTTTCTTAATGACTAAGCATAACGTCTAACATTTAATCTAAGTAGAATAAGCTAATTAATTCTATTACTTAACATATCATGAAAGCAACAATATGAATAGTTTAAAATAATCTCACAAAAAGAGGTAGTGCAAACCACTCTGGTAAATATCTAGCCCACCAGAAGTATTTATGCAGTTCTCGTGTTCGTTTTCAGAGTATTATCTGCAGCAACTGCAAAACTATAGCATGAAATTTTATTTTGATGGCATGCAGCAATTCCACAGTCTTGCAATTATGCGAGGAAAAGGCAACGGAGGAAACTCTGGATTCTCTACATCAGAATGACTACTGTCTTAAGTATTCTGAAATGAAAGTGGTACAAAGTAACTATTCGTATATATGTAGGTATCCTGCACTTCCATAGTGCTCATCTTTTCATTATAAATCTCCAATTCCAAATGTTTTCAACTGTAAATTACGTGGAATCATAATTCAGCACAGGTCAGCAACTAAGTCGACAGGTGGAGAAAATCGATGGCTAAAACAATGCTCTAGAAATTCCTTCTCTCTTTTAAACATATCGTCACATATACCACATCCAAAAGATTTGAACTGTTTTGCATTCATAGGAGATTTGAATTGGCTAATATACAGACATTCTCCATCTCTAATTTTCGGCAAAGGATCTGCAATTCCACTAGAATGCGGATGTACGTTCGTTGAGTAACGTTCATTTTCTTTATCAATAACGCCTGGAATACTAAATCTGATGAAGTGATCAGAAAGGGTAGCAATTACTTCACTTCCCATTTTAAGATCCTGTTGCGGTGTTCCTGCAGGGAGTTCAAACTGCTTCGCTGAAGAACTGCTCTTGGTATAAGGTTTGTTGTGCGAGTGTTGCTTCTCGGTTGCATGAGTTCTTCTGTGACTCTTTAGATGTCCAATATCTGTGAACCCTTTATTACAACCCTCACATACATATGGTTTAACTTCTGTGTGGGTTCTCATATGCACCGTCAAGGCTTTTCCTCGATTAAATGATTTCTGACATGGCTGGCATCTGTATGGTTTTTCACCAGTATGGGTTCTCATGTGCGTTTTCAGAGAACCACCTCGATTAAATGATTTCTGACATAGCTGGCACCTGTATGGTTTTTCACCAGTATGGGTTCTCATGTGCCTTTTCAGATTACCACCTTCATTAAATGATTTCTTACATAGCTGGCACCTGTATGGTTTTTCACCAGTATGGGTTCTCATGTGCCTTTTCAGATGACCACCTTGATTAAATGATCTCTTACATAGCTGGCACCTGTATGGCTTTTCACCAGTATGGGTTCTCATGTGCGTTTTCAGATGACCACCGTGACTAAATGATTTCTTACATAGCTGGCACCTGTATGGCTTTTCACCAGTATGGGTTCTCATGTGCCTTTTCAGATGACCACCTTGATTAAATGATTTCTTACATAGCTGGCACCTGTATGGTTTTTCACCAGTATGGGTTCTCATGTGCGTTTTCAGATGACCACCGTGATTAAATGATTTCTTACATAGCTGGCACCTGTATGGCTTTTCACCAGTATGGGTTCTCATGTGCTTTTCAAATTACCACTCTGATTAAATGATTTCTTACATAGCTGGCACCTGTACGGTTTTTCACCAGTATGGGTGCTCATGTGCGTTTTCAGAGTACCACCTTCAGTAAATGACTTCTTACATAGCTGGCACCTGTATGGTTTTTCACCAGTATGGGTTCTCATGTGCGTTTTCAGAGTACCACCTTGAGTAAATGATTTCTGACATAATTGGCACCTGTATGGTTTTTCACCAGTGTGGGTTCTCATGTGCTTTTTCAGATTACCACCTTCATTAAATGATTTCCGACATAGCTGGCACCTGTATGGTTTTTCGCCCGTATGGGTTTTCGTATTCTCCATCAGAATACTCACTTAATTGTTAATTTCAGTGTTTTATCCAGTATCGGTTCTTTGATGAGCTGTGAGACGATCACCTTCAGTATACAGTTTCTGAAATAATTAACATATGTTTGCGTCTTTAAATGATTCGTACGTGCCTCTCCAATCACAAGATTCTAGACAAAGTCGGGATCTGTATATGACTTTAGACAAGGATGAGTGTTGGTATGCGGTTCAAAGCAATGGCCTCTGTAAAAGGTTTTTGCAATTGTTGTTGTCATAGTCTTTCCAACACCAGCAGTGTCCAGTTTCACACATTACCGATTACTTCATTTTAAGTTCGCCTTTCAGATGCTTACAAGAAGAATTCATGTTTCATGTTTAAGTAGTAGTTCTTTTCGAGTAAGACGAGAAATTATTAACACAGAAAAAACTTCATGACGAAATACTGAAGCTATCCATCTGTTGCATAAAAGCACACCTTCATGCTATTATTTAGGATATATTTAGTGAAGATAAAATAGCTGACTATAGACAAAGTTGGAGTAAAAGAAATCCACTCTAATATTATTAAGATGAAAGCCTTGTCTTACAATTAGATTTTGAAGCTCTGAAAGAATGTTGCTCGTCATTTTCATAGACTGCCTAAAAAACAAGTAAAGCATCAGCATTAAACATGTTTATAGAACATAATTTCATCGCAGCTCAATACAGTAGAATGACTGTTCATTAATATACACTGAAGCATCACCATATGCACCAAAGCATCACACTATCACTCCCGCTCTTAAATCACTCCACTGGCTGAAAAATCCCTGAGCGCATCCACTTCAGAGTCTTATCTCTAACCTACAACTCAATGCAATAATAGTAGCCAAAGTACCTTCGCACACTCTTCACCATCCAGTCATCCCGGTCTACCCGTTCGTCCTCATATCTCACTCTCCCGTCTCGATGTAAAGAAAGAATGGTATAAAGTCTCATATGGTGCATCACACTATATGGATCATATATAGACGTCGTATTCGTAATATCCGAATATCTAAAGCGCTATTCCAAAGCCAAGTGCAATGCACCAGATTTTACATGAGTGGAGACATGGACAATATTGAAAATGCCGAGATGGAGAAGCTTGAAGCTTTTGAAATGTGGTTATGGAGAAACTATATTATACAAGATTAGCAGGAGCAACTGTAAACAAACGTGAAGGTGTTGCAACTGGTGCAAGAGGAGAGTTCAATGGTCAACACATTAAAGAGGAGACAAATTAACTGGATTGGCCACACACTATGTGGAAAATCGCTCCTGAAGACAGTGCTTGAAGGAAGAATTTAAGGGAAGAAACAACCTGGAAGACCAAGACATACAATGTAGGACTGGATGATGGATAAAAGAAACAGGCGAGGATTATAAAGAAATAAAGGAATAGGCACCAAATAGAGAAGAATGGCATTGCTTCATTCCTTTAGCCTAAGAGCAGAACACTGAAGAATAAGAAGAATAGAAGTCGGTTTGGTGAAAATAATTCTTGCGTTAAAAGGGAAGTTGGATTAATTTTTGCGTTAAAATGAAGTTGGATTAATGCATTGAAATTGAAGTTGGATTGATGAAAATAGTCTCTTGTGAAACTAGAAGTTGGATTGATAAAAATAATACATACGTAAATAGGAGTTGGATTGATGACAGTAATCATAAAAAGTCATTGAAATAAACAAGAATAAAATATTCTAAAATGCAGGTTTACCTGTAGATATCCTGTGGTAGAACTAACGGTAAGTGTAAGATTTCTTAATTGCCCAACTTTACATTACTTATTTAGGTAAAAGATTATTTTAGAGTATTTAATTATAGCCACTGCATGGGTTTCAGTGCTGGTCAAACACAAGTTGCACTGATGAAAAGAATTCTTACTAAATAGAAGTCGGATTGATGAAAATAATCTTTTTTAAATGAAAAGAATCTTGCTTAAGTTAAATAGAAGCTGAATTGATAGAAAATAATTCTTAATTAAATAAAAGTTGTATTGATAAAAATAATTGATGCTTAAAAAGAAGCTGAATTGAAACGAATTTTGGCCTAATTGAAGCAGGATCGATTGGAAGGATTCTCGCCAAAGTAGAAGTTGGATTGATGACAAATAATAATGCTACATATACTACGGGGAAAATAATCAATACGTTAACATAACTTTTACCTTATTTACGCTTGTAGTATCGTCTACGGAGGCTCTAAGTCCGACCCGAATGAACATTATTAACTAAATAAACCTTTTAATAGGCAGTATACAGGCAAGTATGCATCGATATACATCAAGACCACGCTAGGTCTTTGTCATTGTTACAATTTAACTTTAAATAGCTCGGCCGCTTTCTAGAAAACTGTTTTCGGGAAATTGGGCTTTTGTCTATTTTCAGCGTTTTCGGGGAGTCGGGTTGACCCCGTCTACGAGGAATTAAAGATTAAGATCAAACCACGATTATAATTATTAGCAACTCTCTCGTTGACTTTGCTGCCGTTAATTAAATGTGTTTGTCCACTAAATTATATGCACAGAGTTATAGAATCTAACCAGGTTTGGCATTAAAGTAGAATTTCTCCATAATTCGGTTTAAACTAACATCAGCACAAAATGGCTACGATTAAAGTGTTTCTCTACAGTGAGAACTGAGCTGAAGTTTTAGAGAGTATCTCCTGTCATCTAGCGAATACATTTAACGCGCTTGCAACCAAAGAGATTCTAGGCTTATAAAAATTACTATCTGTTCTGTTAGTAGTTAAGATTTATGTCTTCTGTCATTTGTGTTCATGTAAATTGTTTCAATTGCATAATTGTACACTCTAACCGGTTGCGGTTTGTCAACCGGATTGTCTCAATAAACGAAATATTATTATTTGTGTTTTGAACCACCCCCTAAATGCGCCCATGAAGGGGTTGCTATTTCAGAGTGAACGAGAGACGTTGTAAATCCCGCAAAAATAACCAAACACCGTAAGATTAAATGATTGACCGAATTCGATTGTTAAATGCATTTCATATTTCATCAAAACGTATCCCTTTTCAGTGACTTGGGATTTTTTAGTACACTTTTGGCCAATCTTGGGATTTTTCTGGCAGGACCTTGGGATTTCAGAAAATGGAGAGTGGTCGCACTGTATTCAGCAATGCGTTTTATAACTCCGCCACTGATCGTACTCTGTCAGTGCCAGTCCCAAGCTTAGATAAAAGAGAAAGGCGACGTTAATAACGTAAATATTTAGCTGATGTATTACTCCGGCCTCTTTCAGCCTCCTCCCATCGACCACTACGCTCATCAAACAGGCTTGACCTTTTAGTACCTCATACTAGAACAGCTATGGCCCAATCCCGTTCATTTAACTCAATAATTGGTCCCTCTCTTTGGAATGCGCCGTCTCCATCTACTCGCTCTCGAATTAGCCTATAGCTATTAACCACTCTTCCACCTTTGCTTTTCTCAAAACCTTTTTCTTCTCTTGTGGCCTTGCGCACTGAGAGCGCCTCTGAATGGTTCACCCTATGAGAGGCGCTTAATAAATGTTTGAATACAATACAATACAATAATCATCTTTGTTATTACACAGTGTCGTTAAACTGAAACTACTGTTTCTACCTCTAATCGCCAGATAAGTGTCAAACGCGTCGCTGTTAAGGTGAGTGTCGTTTATGTCGAGAGTTGGAGAGTAGATGATCAGTTGGTTCGGCGCTTGATATCGTAGGCGTTTCCAGCTACATGTATATAAGGATGGGACACGATTGGGGATTAAAACGCTTACCATGTAACGTGCAGAGTACGGGTTCGATCTTCTTCCCGTGAGACGGAACTGCGTATCAACCGATTGGCTTATATGATTACCTCGTAATTGTAATCGTAATCGTAATCTGCAAACTTCTAAAGCGCCACTCGAAAGCCAAGCGCAGGACACCAGCTTATTCACGAGCGCTGCCTCTAGTCAGAAGGGTTGTCCACAGAGAGAGAGTCCGAATCAGGTCCGAGTCCGGTTTCCAGAGGATCAGAGGGGCAGGGTGGCTGTTAAGTTGGGTGTCGTTTAGGTCGAGAGTTGGAGGGTAGATGATCAGTTGGTTCGGCGCTTGATCTCGTTGGTGTTTCCAGCTATATAAGGATGGGACTGGTTAGAGCCATGTAACGTGCAGAGTACTGGTTCGACACTCCTCCCCTGAGACGGTACTGCGTATTATGGTGGGTTGAAAAATGCGAAAATTAGAAATCTAGCGTTTTAGTGCTCATTCAGCTGAAATGACAACAGATTCAATGAAAGATTGCAAACAAAACTATACTAAAACTGGAAAAAATAAATTTAAAATGTGTCCTGTTAAACAAGCCTGCATTACAATATACCGTTAGAAAGGCGGTTCATGGCTGAATCGAATGTAGTGTTGTTTTCGTTAACGAAAACTAAAACGAAAACCTTCGTAAACGAAAACTCGGGGTTATAGTTAACTAAAACTAAAACTAAAACGAAAACTTAGTGAAATAACTAAAACTAATAATAACTAAAACTTGCGGAACCGGCCAAAAACGATAACTGAAACTAAAACAGTCAAAACTAATAATAACGAAAACATCTAACGAAAACCAAAACGAAAACACATAACGAAAACCTAGCGTCCTTGAATATTCAATGTCTTTGAATCGGCGATTCAAAAAAAGCTCAACAAGAAATTTTTGCCACATTAATCATTAAAAGTACATTATATCATGTATGATACATGGCATGTTGTCATACTGTAAGAATAATGGTTGCTATTGCCTATTAGCAGTAATTTGATATACATTTTTGATGGCTAAATATCATTGAACGAACAACTAAAACTAAAACTAAAACTAAAACTGAAGAAACTAAAACTTATGCGAGGAATTGTCAGTTTCTATTAACTAAAACTAAAACTAAAACTAAAACTAAAACTAAAACTTGGCGAAATAACTAAAACTAATAATAACTAAAACACCTAGCATGTAAAACTAATAATAACTAAAGCTAAAACTCAAGGCAAAACTAAAACAACACTAATCTAATGACATACTATCGGTTGAAATATCTCGAAGGGTAAAAAAGTTATTAGTGTTTAACCGTTTTCAGACTTAGCGACATGTTAAAATGGTAAAATGGTAAAAAGTTAATAACTTCTATAAATACGGGCATCTTCTGAAAATTAATACATCATTTTATTCAGTTTTAAGAGCTCTTTTCAACGGTATATTGAATGACAGTTAATAAGTTTTCAATTAGAATATTTTAAAAGAAAACCTGCGAATAAACGAAATTGATTGATTGATTGATTTTCTCGAAAAAACGCTATTTTTCGTAACTTTGGCCCTCTAGGGGCACCTCAAGACATTAACATTTTTAAAAACTTTTCCACATTTTTTTACCTAATGCCATTAGGCAACTTTTGGTTGCCATTACTTTTCGGATTTCTAATTTTCGCTTTTTTCAATCCACCCTACTGCGTATGGAAATAGAGAAAGTCCTTCACTCACAACTGCTCAGGGCCATCGATTCATGCCTGATCATTATACACTGGCTCTTAAAAAATGCATAGGTATATTATGATAATCCAAGCCCAAGATGTCGCTAAGCAATAGATAATAGGCCAACAATGCTCGTCTTCAACACCTTTAACCTGCTCTCTTCCAACGCTATAAATAAAGCCAACTTTATCGCAATAAGAGCTGTAAAATGCCAAAACTAATCTTTGTCGGCGGCAACGGCCTATGTTGTCATAAGCTGCCGTTAAACTGTGGATCCAATCCAAGCTAGTGGCTAAAGTTTACTGAAGATCCAAGCTCGTGAGGTAAGGTTGAAGAGAACGGCCCATAGCGGCCAAAAACTGGTGATAAACTACCGAAAACTGCCTACCGTGGGGAAGGGCCAGTCCGAAGGCTCGAATAAAGATGGCGACGATAATCATCTTCCTTATGTCTCAGCTTCGTTAAATCGAAACTACCGGCTTATAAGACGTGCTTGAATGGTTTCTATATTGCGTGTTGTTCTCATCCGAAAGCAACAGGCTCAATTCCCTCATCTTAACCTGAGAGTCAGCGATGGTTAGCGGCTTCAAATTTCTTAACATCGGGAGTCAGCATATGAGGGCGGGTGACCATTCGTCTCCTTCGCCGTCTGATCTTCCCACTAACAGTGTACGACCTGAGCACTCTTTATAGCGTGTTGGCTAGGAGGCACAAGGAGCCCAAATCTCGAACCAAATTTCCGTCCTGGCTGCGATTTGAACCCGACCTCTCCATTCATAATCCAGCACGCTGATCACTAGACATAACGCGCCGATGTGACTGAAAGCTGCCTGATGAAATACTTTAACCTAATGTATGTATGAGGACATTTAATATAGCGCATTTTCAGTCAGCGCAGAATCAATTCACAGGTTAAGATGACCATTCTCCGTCACATTCGCTGAGATATGAGACAAGAGATTACTTTGAACAACTCCTCTGAAACTGACACGACGTTCGTGAATAAGCTGGTGCCCTGCGATTAGCTTTTAATTGGCGCTTTAGTAATATCGATAATATCGATATTACTAAACGTAACAGTTAAAAACTGTTGCTACTAATCGTTCTATTTATAACGATTAGTAGCAACTGTGTTTAACTGTTACGTTTGGCTTGAAGAGCCTTTCATGTCGAGTTCACCTTACCAATAATACATAGTGACTTCATTTATACAAGATTAGGTGACGAAACGCAGTTTTAGTATTTATATAATCGACAAAGAGCGTTTTAAAGGTGTTTTTGCGACACAATAGCATTATCTATTCTAAAGATAAATCTTACGGTTTTCAGGATCTGTAAGGTTGACCTTGCCTTGCCAGAGCAGTATGCACGTATCGTAATAATAATCTTGAGATTTCTACAACGCCCGATAAAGCCAAATAGAGGGAACGAATCTAGTCACAGGCGCTCAGTCAAAACAGAGTCAAGAGGCGGTTTGGGTTATCAGGGTCAGGCAAAATCAATGAGACATGCGACAAGCGATTAGTAAGTAAACATCAGCTCATGTTGTATTAGTTTTTAGAGCTATCTTGCGGCCTCCCTGTTTAGAAGTATTATTATTATTATTAAATAAATTTATAACGCGCCTAAGGTCACACCGAAATGTGAATCTGAGGCGCGGATAGTCAGCCGTCAAGTGAAGATGCACTTAGATTTCGAAATCCTTGAAAGCCAAGGAGAAATAGTGAGTTTTAAGTCGATTTTTGAAGGAAGAAATGAATTTGAGCTACGAAGAGAGAGTGGTAGTCAATTCCATTCCTTTGGAGCTTGTACCTTGTGTTCAGAGAGCACCGAAAGGGAACTGGCAATTAAATTAACACGATTTAACTAATAAATTAACATTAGGAGTGAAACGACATCGGTACTTGTCGGTTAATTCACCGCCACATAATCACATTGCCATATATTTACGCACTGTTTTCTTTTAATTATAACTATTCTCATGAAAGCGAAGTTAAGAAACATTTATACCATGCAGATGGTTGTACTTCCGAGCCAAATTAACCCATTAACGCCCAATGATCCCATTTGGGAACACGCGGATGAATTTAAGTATAAAATAATTGTAGTGTGTTATTTAGTTACTGTGGGCAGCTTTTGACTGTTAAATAGTCCAGCTACGATATTTTAGTCTAATCTTAAGTTTGCAAAAATTTCTAGTGGGCGGTAGCCATCTTTAAAGTTTCGGGTTTTTTCAAAATTCGGCTGCTTCCAGTTTCTCGTCTGCATAATAAGGTAAGAGAATTTTTATTTTAAAAGTGTCTATGTGATTTAAGTGTGACATTAAGTAGCTACTGATATGTCAAATGTGCATTTAAAAAATCAAATGTATTGCGGTAGAAATTTTGAGGAAATCTTTGATGTTCCCAAATGGGAACATTGGGCACAAATGTAGTCTGTTCCCATTTGGGAACATGGTGGAGAAATTCATTGAATTATTGAAAACTTCGCATCGATTGCAATACTACTGTCCATATTTATAAATGAATATGAGATAAATTAGAATTTTTAGTTTACACAGCAATCACACCTTATATAATGACTTTTCCAGGTGCAAAGAAAATAATGTCTTCTTGTCAGAGGCCTAATCCATTATAGAGTCTGATGCAGATGGAGACAATGATAACACTGAGCAGCTAGTTCTCCTAGCACAGGCTTCAGCTGCAATGTCTGCTAATGAGAGAGATGTTGAAATAGTTATGCTACCAGAGATAGTGGATGGTGTGTCCAACGAAGAGTGTGTGGATGAAGATGCCCTAATACTTTCGACTCTTCCATCTACTGTTGCTGGGCCAGTTACTGCTTCTGTGCATAAAGGTTCAGACGATGAGCGTCACAGCACCCCGTTACTGCCATCACTCAACTAAAATATAGGCTACATTCGATGCAAACGGATGCAACTGTTGGTTCTGGCATCTCACAATGGGTCTCCGTTCAACGTCAAAGTGTAGGCGTACTTTTAACACCAAGCGCTTGGGCTGAGTCACCACGTTGTTACTTGTCTACTCGGCTGCATTACCAACCCGACGTACCATGAGGTCTACTACTGAAACTTCTTCATATGATAGCTGTGAGACAACCAGCGTGTGACTGTTGCTACCAATTTAATTGCAGTAGAGTCCTTTGAAACGCTCGAGCTCAGCCAAAAAGTATGTGGTTGATATAAATCAACCAGCTGTCATAAGAAAGCATACTCTTCACATGGGTGTTGTGGGCATTCTGGACCCCTTCATGTCTAACTATCACCCAGTGTTTCGCTCCAAGAAGTGGTGGTGCCACACTTTATCAAAGGTTTGAACATGACTGTTGTTGCTGCCTGGCGTCTTCACGTTGAAGTCGGTGGATTGTCTGATCACCTGGAGTTCTGGCGGCAAAGTGTGAACGATACTATCCAACGGTTGGACAATCCTCCAACGGCGCTATCAGATAGCCACTCAGTCAGTCTCCTGGAAGGTATTGTGGAGAAATACCTGGAATATGTTGATGTGTATGATCGTTGTGTTCAATCGCAGAATTAGACAATGCTATCGTTGGCACTGCTTTATAACTTCTGAAAACTAGTTACTTCAACATTGATGTGCGGTTTTATTGCTCTAGCATATCAGCCTATATGCTGTGCATAAAGTAAAACTAGCGTAGTCACTGAAAACTGCAAATTTAACAGATTATCTGCAATAAATTTGCATGGTGTTCCCAAATGGGAACAGACTCCATAATTTATGTGCCCAATGTCCCCAAATGGGAACAGCACGCCATCTAGCGGCTGATCGCGGAATCACATAAATACAAGTTCCAAGGACCTTACCCTGGCATCATTTCTTATATTCCAAAGTATCATAAAGATTTGCCCATGGGGGAAGGTTTGGGCATTAATGGGTTAAGCTGGTGGCCAAAAGACAGCAATACCTTGCAGCATGGTATTGAAAGCGTTTCGATTGCGCCACATGAATTCGCACATGGACGAATCGAGCATGTGGGTTCAATGGGGTTAATTAACCGACAAGACGAGACCCCTGTACAGGAATGTCTTCGCGACAGTTAATATATGTCTTCTAATGACGGCACTAACCCTAACACGACATCTTGTGGCACAAAATCTCGTTGCAGTCGAAAGCAGACATTCTACAGTTCTCAATGTTTATTCGAATCACGTATAAGACAACAATTTAATGCTTTTGACATATATATAGCATCAGTTGTACGCGTTTTAAAGGTGTAAACTAGGCAATTGCATTATCCATTATAATATATTATAGGTAAATCTGACGGTTTTCAGGATCTGTAACGTTGAGTTTGCATTGCCAGAGTAGTGTATGTATGCATGTATCGAAATAGTAGCAGGTGAGATCCTTTACTACGGCTACATCCGAGAATTGGTGCCACGCCCTTTTAGTTCCCCTTTAAAGATGTAGGTACGCCAGGTTTACTATTAAGATTGTTTTTCTAGCGCCTAGTTAATCGTTGCAATTACTTTGGTCGAACGGCGCTACATCATTCGGCTGGAAACGGTCACGTGGGGTGCGTGGTATTTATCGTCGCATTCGGGGTCAACATCTGGTCACTCGACAACAGCTTCAACACACCGCTAGACGTCGCTGAAATCCACAATCCTCGAATGGCCGTGGTCAGATGTCTGGACAAGGCGGCGGCTGACCAGATGTCCAGCAACGTCCGAACCGTCAAGAGATTCGGCCATCCGTGAGGCCGAGAGAAGAACCAAGCGCTTCCAGAAGTCGCCTCAGGAGATGAAGGTCACAGGAGCCGACGGAATGAAGCTCAGATCGAGTCGTAACGTCCAGTCCTCTTTTGACTCTTATTGCAATTAACCCATTCCTAGATCTAGTTTAAATATTCCAGATGCATTTAAAAACCTTTCGAGAACCATTTTAAATCAATTATAAATACAATTTAAAAATAACTCAAGCTCAACCCACGTATAGTCCCCGGCGCCGCCGCCATCCGCCGCCGCCAGTCGCTAAGCCCTCAAGTCGAAGTCAGTCTCGACTGCTATCGACTTTGTCCACTTAATATATCAGCAGTTATTTATTTGCTACCTTACTGCCTATCTAGTACTACTTACTTTACTAGATATACACTAACCAAGGCCGGATTAGCAAATGTGGTGGCCCTGTTCAGTAAGACTGTGGGGGCCCAGCCCTATAAAATCGCAATAAAAGGACACATAAAACATGTTATATTCAACAAATCAATATTCTTCTATTATTATAATTCGTGCCTTCTTTCTTTTTGTATAATATCAGTAGGGTTTCTAATTATCCAATCTGGTGTTAAAGACTTTAACTCAACGTATACATCTCTTACGGTTTATCAATATTAGAGTGACTCGTGGGGGGGGGAGTCGTGGTAAAAGAATATTACAACTGCAGACTTACCACAATACAGAACATAAAAACAGACCTAGTAGGCTTAGGCTAACAATATAGTCTTGACTGATTGGACACAGTGTTCGCAGTTTACATTTTGTAGCAAAACTAACAGTTAGAGAGTTAAGAGCAGCAAAAAATTATGAATTGACAATGACAATCAATATTGCTCAAATTGTCATGGAATGTACACTCATAGGCCCATACGTTGCGAGCCTTTTGGCTATGTCGTCAAAATGTAGCTCACGTTCAGGAGAATCCGCAAGCTTCGCTCTACTCTTGACACAGCATATTAACTGAAAACACTGATCGATAGATACACTGCCTTACTCTGACGCGACTTGACTACTGCAACTCTTTACTCTATGGTCTCCCTGAATGCACACTGCTTCCTCTAACCAAAATAACGCATCAATCTGCAAGACTGTGTCTTGGACTCTCTTACCGAGTCCATATCACACCTGCTCTTCGTTCTCTGCACTGGCTTCCTGTCTGTGAGTGTGTCCGCGTCATGCTGGCACTCCTCATGTACAGAGCACGGGCAGATCATCTGCCTTCCTACTTATCTTCCATGGTCAGTTGGTCACACCTTGCAACTATGTTAAAGGCCGCTCCTCTCTTCGATCAGCATCTGCTGGAAAGTAGGCCTAATAAGTATGTTGTTTCTGGTACACGTCTTGTCTTGTCACAGTTGTCAGTCCCTCCCCATCTGATACTCTCTACCTCCTCATGTTCGCTCTAAACTGAAAACTTGCCTCTTCCAGTCTATATACCTACGGCTCTTAATGGTTGCCCGACTTCAATGTGCACTTCTGAATTTTTAAGTATGGCACTGTATTGTATGTCACTTTCGATGCTCAACAATGTCAAACTAACGAGTCTGTCTTGACATTGACCCTCTCGGTCTGTTTTTAGTCAATTTGAGTTTTGTAAACGAACGTACGTTCTCTGCTGCAGTTTGTCTCCATCAGAACAAATAGGCCTATCTTCACAGTGCTGTTTCAACATTTGGAAAGGTGTCATTGATTAGTCCTTTTTGTGATTAACCAGTAAAGGATGTTTCATTTGTCTGTTCATGAGCAAATGACTTTGCTAGGTCAGCAAACTGAATCATTTCGTTTTCGGCTGATTTTGAGATGAACCCGCCTGATAACAGAAACTTTAATAGGGGCCCACACATGTGCAAAAGTCGTTTTTGTGTGTATTAAAATGAGCAGTTTCTAATAATTTATTCTGACTTTTTTGCTCATTTTTACTGTTAGACATAACAAATAACAATAATAATTCTCAAATATTGAAAAAAATTCTTTGTCATTTGCGGGGGCCCCTCAAGTGTGGGGGCCCCTGTTCGGCCGAACATGTTGAACATGCCTTAATCCGCCTCTGACACTAACTTTCAAGTAATTCATATTTAGACCTACTATCAACCATCGAAGCCTAATATATACGTCAGATTTTTCTGTCACGTTATGTAACGTGGCGCACTTCTTTAATTGAAAATAGCGTCTCTTCGATGCAAGCGTTGCGTTCGAAATACGCTGGTTTCAGTGTCGTTAAACACGGTACAACTAAAGATGATGCCGGAAAAATTGATAATATGTTTGTGAAATTAGGAAAATAGGCGTCCATTTGCGCTTTCGAGAGAAATCCTGTGTTTGGGCTCATTTTGGCGAACTACTGGTAAGTCTGGGTATTAAAGACATAGGCCTACCTACAATAGGCGTACGAATATATATCTAGGCGACTTGAATGCTGCGTGCATTAGTTTCTTATCCGATTTGAATGTAGCCTAACGCATAATGGTTTTAATTGAATAATTAATTTTGACTTGGTTGGTGTATAGGCCAACATTAACTATTAATTTACCACACTTTATTTGGCCACAAACCATGACGTGCAGCGAAACGTGACTTTACAGTACGCCGTAAAATGTATTTTATTGTTAGGTAACTATAATATAATCGACGTAGGGCCTACCTGATTACCTGAGAAGTCGATATCAAGTCGTTAAGTCAGTCGATAAGCCTAAGCGACTTAGTCAGTCGATAAGCAAGTGACTTCGTCAAGTCAGTCGCTAAGTCAGTCGCTAACTCTCCAAGTCAGTCGCTAACTCTCCAAGTCAGTCGCTAACGCTTCTGTTAGCGACTCCGGGGACTACCCACGTACTCTACGTCCAAACTGCATCCTATATTATTATTATTGTTGTTGTTGTTGTTGTTGTTGTTATTATTATTATTATTATTATTATTACTTATTATTATTATTGTTATTGTTATTATTGCTTTTTATTATTATCAATAGTATTATTACGCATGTATAATTAGCCTAAGCACCACAAACGAATGGCCGATGGTAGGCAGTTTCCCATTCTTTATCATCATTTTGTGGTCGCTAAGGACCGTTAACATCGACGTTACCCAATGTGGCGGGGCACTAGTTCTCTCTAGAGATTGTGTGTGTGTCCACAGTTTAACGGCAGCTTATGACAACATAGGCCGTTGCCGCCGACAAAGATTAGTTTTTGGCATATTACAGCTCTTCTCTAGAGATGGTTGGTTTCCCAGTTTAACGGCAACTTATGACAACATTGGCCGTTGCCGCCGGCAAAGATTAGTTTTGGCATAATACAGCTCTCTAGAGATTAAACGCATCGCCTTTATTTATAGTGTCTGAAGAAGCGTTTTCAAGGTGTTTAAGACGACACAGCGTAAATGATAAGCGTCGCCATGCTCCTTTGTTACAGCTTTCGGACTGGCACCAGCAGGTGGTAATAGTTATTCCGTTGTTTATCATCATTTTGTGACCGTACACTGTTTTAGTATAGAGTTTAACGACAGTTTATGACAGCAAAGGCCGTTGTCGAAAAATAATTATTTTAGTGTGTTACAGGCTTACAGCTTCGGATTTATTATTATACCAACGTTTAACGTCGTCTTATGACACCAAAGGCCGTTGACGACAATACAAAAAAGATACAATTCAATGATTACAAGAAACTTATAGCGTCCGAATGACACCATCAAATGTGTCAAACAGAGCTCTACAATTTCACTAATATTCAATATTTTTGCAATATAAAGTAGTTCATCTTATAATTCTGTCTATGATTCCCATATTCTGACAAAGATTCCATGCAAATTAAACAATGTTATGTAACTATACAGCAATTGATCCATATAAAAAAAAGAGTTACGAAGTACTCTTTTAAACTGTTCATGTATCTAGCATACTATACATGTAATACAAGTTCATTCAGTAACATAGCATACATGTATTATAATTGTTTAAAGTATAGTTTCAATAGATTAAAATTATAATCACAGATCTCTTATTATAACACATTACCTAGTATTATGCAACATAGTAGCTATTGTACTACAGTAACCAAACCAAATCATATCTTATATTGAAGAACCAAAGTTGAAAAACAATAATATGGTAATAATAGAAATTCATTTACCAATAAACGCATTTGATAAATTAATTGCATCGAAAGAATGCGGTCAAAAGGTGTTTAAGAGGAGCACTCTATAGTCCATTGATTAGCGACATCTTGGGATCGGCGCCAGAGGTATAATCGCAATATTATATTTTTGCATTTATTATGCGTCACTAATTACCAAAAGTTAATAGATGGAGTTGAGAAATTGCGAGCGAAGGACTTGCTCAAGGTCCGTAAACAATAACCATCTCAGGGAAAGATGCTTGAACCCGTACTCTCCGTGTTAAACGGCGAGCACTGTAAACCAATCGGCTACCATGCCTCAACGAACCATGGCTACATAGGCTTTGTTACAATACCTTACAACAGTGCTTCCCAAACTTTTCCGTGTCACGGACCGGCGGAAATAACTTTTTGGTGTCACGGATTGGCAGAAATTTTCCATCTGCAGGAGGACCGGTGCTAAATTTATTAATTATTTCTCTTCTTCGTTAACGATCAACTAAAATTCCTCAAATATGTATTAACCCTCGGGCTACCAAAAGGGGGGGGTGGTTGCCACCCCCCTAGGTTTTTTTCATCTCAAACTTTTTCCGTATGGAATAAAAATTTGACCTTTTAGGTAGCTGTAGGGGGTTCATTTACACACGTTTTGAGGTAAAATGTGAGATGATATCTCACACCGTTCAAAAGTTATAGCCAATATACCCGAGGCACCAAGGGGTGGATACCACCCCCTAGATTTTCGACTATATCTTATCCGTCATTTAATATTAAGAGACACAAATTATACCATTCTATAGAGGGAATGTGGGGCTACATTTCTATTGTCACTGAGTTGACCTGAGACAACCGGAAGTGCTCAAAATAAATAATAATACGCGTAACATGCGCGAAAAATGGCTGAATGGAAGCACTCCCCCTTAGTGTTTTGTCTGTAGCGTATTCATTTGTCTTCCTGGAAGAGAAACAAAGATACCATTCTTTAGAGGGAATGAAGGGCTTCATTTGTATACCTACACCTTTGTCGTTTGAATACCGGAAGTGATCAAAATAAATAATAATACGCGTAATCTGTTTGAAAATGGCTGAATACAGCACTACAACGTAAACCGATATATATGTATGGATATATACGAGTGTGTGGATGTACATTTATACTATATAAACATGTGTAGGGATGATTTTGTGTATCTTTTATACATAGATTAGTTTCAAAACACACTTAATCTTATATTTGTTTATCCAAAAAGTACAAAATGTACGCAATAATATAAAATATTGCTAATTAATGGGTTCCGTTGTTAAAAGTGATGTAATTTCGAGGTGCATTCACATAATGTACAACTAAATATACCATTCTGTGCAGAAATGAATGCTGAATCCACTGCTATATTACAAGTTATGATATGTAAAACCAAACACGAAATCCAGGGGGTGGTAACCACCCCCCCTTGGTAGTCCGTGTTACAAAAAAAGCTTGGTAGCCCTAGGGTTAACATTGATTTAAATGCAGGTGTAGCCAATTTTATGACTATTTTCCCTTTAAATGTTAGCCTAAACGTGTTTTCGTCATGACTTTTGAAAATATATTAGCCATTTCTTGATTCCGAGACAGTTTGAGGGCTCGCGGACCGGTGATAGCTACATCGACTTATGATGCGCGTGATCGTTTGCATTTAGCATGAAGCAGGACTATCAACTGAGGATCGGGGTTAAAATCCCCACCAGGGCATAATTTTTGTTACGGGATTTCTGCTTCTCCTGCACCATACCCAACTCAGCTATTACGAGGACACTGACCGTACACCGTCTGTGAGAAGATGAGACGGCGAGGGAGAGGACTGGTCACCCGCCTCATATGCCGAGGATAAGAGAAATGAAGTCGATAACTCTTCATACCCATGGCTGCCTCTCAGACTAGCTTAAATGACTGATCTTCTTCTATTCTTACCTCAACTCTGTTCCACACACAGCAAAGCATCACGATGTACATAATCCACCAAGTACATTACACTGTCCAATACATCGTGCCGATGCAAAGTTTCTCAATGCCACTTACATATGAAATAGAATATTTATTTAACCTATTATTCCTTGTAAGGTACTAAAGTTGCGCCAAATAAATGATCAATCAATCAGTCAATCAATCTGAATTAATATGGCGTCCCTTCAAGTTATCATCATCATCACAGTCATCATCATCTTCATCATTACAGGACGCGGTAGCCGACTGAAATAATGCAGTTCGGGCCTCTCTCCTTGAAATAGCTACTGTGTAAGGAACGAGTCCTTCACTCGCCTAATGTTCGGCGCCATTGTTTTAAGGGACCTAATTCATCTTATAACTCCTATGCGTTATTCCTTTCAGTGGCTTCCTGTTCAGCACAGTATATTTCTGTCAAATTGAGGCTCATAGTTTATCAAACGTTTAACTCTGGTTGCTACATGGCGTTTAACGCTGACAATTTAATGTTCGCCTTAAATACCTTTATTACACCTTCCATCGACGTTATAAATTTATCAGTTCGATTTATCTGCAGATTATCCTTCGAAAGAAGTTCTAATTATTTGATACTAGTCATTCTGCGTTGAAACCCACTTTGGTTGTATCGTTTTAATGAGCATACTGAAAGGGTAATTACCTCCATTTTGCATTGTATGAGGTGTTCGCTATGGTGCAGTGATTGGTGTCCTGTACTGTCTTTCGAAATGTCCCCTCCTCTGGCGCCCCATATCAAACGCAGCTACATCGAGTGCGAAGATAAAGCGAGAAAATTCGACTTATAACCCATATGCGAAATTAATTACATTGGCTTCCTGTTCAGCAAAGAATTTTAACTCTGGACGCCAGATGGCGCTAAATGGCGGACAATGCGATTATCTTCTTAGACACCTTTAATACGTTTCGATCGATCTTATATCTAGAAAAAGAGGACGAGGATAATGATCTGAAACTAAATAAGTAAGTATATACTTTATTGAGAGGCACTGCGAAAGAAAGGAAGAGGAGGGGAGGAGGATAAGATGATAACGCAAAGAAGGAGGAGAGGGGCATAGGAAATGGAGAAGGAGGAGGAAAGGAGACAGAGGAGGAGGAGTTGAAAGATAAATGGGAGGATCAACATAAAGAGGAGAGAGGAGATGGCGAGAGTGAAGACCGAAAAGGAGAAAGAGGAGGAAGAAGTAGAAGAGGAGGAAATAGAAGAGGATGATGAAGAGGAATTTATTAGAACAACGCAATTTCTAGTCTCCTCTTCTTAGATAGTTACCGAGGACTTTAAGTAAGTCCTTCACTCACGAGTGATCAGCGCCATCGATTGATGCTTCGTTATTAGATAGTGGCGCTTAATAAATGCAAAAATATATCATGATTATCCATAAGCGTCAATTCCCAGATGTCGTTAAGCAATAGATAAAACAATGTTCGTCTTAGACACCTTTAACACTCATTCATCCGAAGCTATAAATAAAGCCAATGCGTTCAATCATTAGATCGATTCTAAAAGTAGGGTAAGATCAATGTGAACGGTCACTGACGGCCACAAAATGGTGATAAAACACCGGAAAACTGCGTAACATCGGGTGGTGCCAGTCCGAAGGCTGGATTATTAAGGAGGGCGACGCTATTATCTGTCGATGTTAACGGACCTAACCGGCCACAGGATGTCTCCACACAACGCAAAACCCGCCTATCATGGAGAAGTGCCAGTCCGAAGGCTAAAATAAGCGGGAGACGATAATTTGCCTTATTAGACGTGTTGTAATCTGGGTTTGAATCTGCGGAAGTGTTTCTATGGTTGGGTGAACGCGCTCATCCCAACCCATCAGGTTCAAATCCCGAGAGGGAACAAGAAAACAAGAAGTGCTGTTCCTTATGCTTAATCTGAGAGTCAGCCATGGGTGAAGTTTTACCGGAATTAAATTCCTTAACCTCAGCATCTTAGGGCGGGTGGCCAGTCCTCTCCCACTGTAACGATTCCCTTAGTAGTATAACAAACATTCATATCTCTTCATATATACGTATATAGATTTTAATAGGTACAATATCGTTAATGATTAATTATAGCATTCTTTGTGTTAAACTTTAATTAATCAATAGGCGTAGATAACTGGCGCAATTCCAGGGGAATAAGGCAATTATTAGTCTTTATTGTTCGAACGTCATGGATACATAACTACGATGAAACCATGCCATTGGACAAATTCAAACGATGTCACGGTTGATCCACAGACTTTGATCGCGCATGCGCATTACAAGAAGAAGACGGTGTGCAAAGGACCGTTAAAGAGTTCTTCGTCTGATGTGAGAGAAGAATGGTGTTTGCGTGGCGTTTCTAAGTGCAATTTGAGGCATTAGAGCGTCGAAAGCGTTTCTTATTCGTAAGTCGGTAGATTACGATAAGAACTATACTCGTGGAGTATAAATACAGTGCTGTGGAAATAAGATTCAGTCAAAAGGAATCTTATAATCGAACTGAACTATACGTCGGTCGATTTCGATAGAAGTTTAAATTCACGTAAGCAGTTAGATTCTGTCTTTTTCCTTTTCGTCTTCACGTAGTCTCTTCTCTTCAATCTGTTGCTGACGTATCTCTTCGTCACTTTTCCGCGCCCTTTCAAATTCAATCATCTGCTCTAATCTTCTCCTTTCAGCATCTTCTCGATCTCTTCTCAATTGCTGTAATTGAATCTCAAATTGCTGCTTTTGCAGCTCAAGTTCTGCCACACGAACTTGCTCTGCTTTCTCTTCTTTCTCTATCTGAAGACGTTCTGCCTTCTCTTCTTTATCTCTCTGAAGACGTAATTCTTCCTGTCTTGCATTCTCTGCTTTCTCTTCTTTCTCTCTCTGAAGACGTAATTCTTCCTGTCTTGCATTCTCTGCTTTCTCTTCTTTATCTCTCTGAAGACGTTCTGCCTTCTCTTCTTTCTCTCTCTGAAGACGTAATTCTTCCTGTCGTATTTCTTTCTCTTCTTGTCTCCGTTTCTCCTCTCTTTCTTTCTCGTCTTGTCTTCGTTTCTCCTCTTTCTCTTTCTCTTCTTGTCTCCGTTTCTCCTCTCTTTCTTCTTTCATCATCATCCACTGCATCATCATCTCCATAGACATAAGTCCAGGCGGTTTTTCAATAACCTTTTCCACAGCACCGCCGACAGCACCTTCTTCTTCTTCTGCTTCTTCTTTAAGCCAGACTTCAGCTAGCGCTTCTAACATGTCCTCACGTGACATATCTTCCAGTTTCTCTTCTTCAAAACCAGCCTTCAACAAGCGCTGTTTTAATCTTTCAGAAGACATCTTCTTCAGTTCTGATTGTTTCTTGACACTCAATTTCTCCATCTTACTTCTTTACTTGTGTGATTTCCTTTCTAGAAAACACGAGTTTTCTTTTGTGTTTGAAGTATCAAGGGACTGTTCTTTGTTTGAAAACAACAAACTTGTATACCTTTGTCGTTGAGGCTTTCGTTGTCGTATATTTACCAATGATTCAAGTGCGTATTCACCAGTCTCTTCGGGGGCGTGGGTTCGAATCCTACCGCTGCTGCCACCAAATATGTCACCAACTCTTTTCTTTCTTAGTTGTGACCTACCTCAAGAACTTTCCTTATCTCTACATATAAATTGCTCAACGACTTCTAACTGTTTAAGAATTAAATTGACACAGTTCTTTGAATGTTTCTTTCTTTCTTCAAACACAGTTTAATAACAACAACTCAACTCTTGCCTTACAACAACTGTACTACACTGTATAGTTCAAATTCACTGTCATCAGCAGTTTCTAAGTTTGGCGCGCTAACTGCACGTGTAAAAGAATCTACCGTCAGCCAATGTTTAGGCTACTTTAGGCTAAGCGCCCACGAGCCGACAGCGCAACTAAGGCCTAAGACTAAAACGCTTAACAATCGATACACATTATATATATATCAACCTAAAGAACACCTGTGCTCATTATATATGCAAAACACTTGTTCACAGATTCGTCGGAACTTCCATGAACTGGACTGTTGGATTAAAGTCGATAGAGAGTCGAATATAAGAGCGAAGGGATTCATACAAATCTTCCATATTCTACTCTACTACAAGAAGATGCGATGCTACGTGAGTTCTACATTTTACAGAAGAGATTCACTCGTCAACTCAATGAAAGACATGATCGTCGTCGTCATCATTCACAGTGAGGTCTACGCTTATTCGAAGTGAAAGTCCGTTGGGGTTATACAGAAGTGACTATAAGAATATATAGCCTACGTGGGAGGTATTTAATTTCCCTTAGGCTTATTACCATGTAGAATGCGCTGGTTTAAGTAAGGATAGTTTATAGAATTAAAACAATCTTAATAGATTACCCTAGACAAGCAAACGAGACCATATTTAGATAACATTCCATTAGTTTGACGATTTTATGATAATTAATATTCAAAACTTGAAATGTGTTGCATTGATTTGATTGGTTGAACTATATAACTTGACATACATTCATCCAATCGCAATGGATATAGACTTTATAGGTAACACGTGTACACGATCAGTGCATACCCGAAAATAGATAAAATATCTATTATTAGGGGACCGTTAAACCATCGCCGTTTGTTTATCCATCATCAGCGTACGGCCAGAATACTCATTATAGCGGAGTTCGCTAGAAGGCTCAAGGAGCCCAAATTTCGAACCAAATTTCTGTCCCGCCTGGCATTTGAACCCGACCTCTCGATTGACAGTCCTGCACGCTAACCACTAGACAATAACGCGCTGAAGTTACTGATGGCTGCCTAATGAAATCTTTGAACCTATTGTATGTGTCAGAACATTTAAAATAACGCATTTTCAGTCAACACAGAATCGATTGGCAGGTTAAGATGGCCATTCACCGTCACAGTCGCAGAGATATGAGACAAGAGATTTCTTTGAACAATTCCTCTGAAAAGAAACAGCGCTCGTGAATAGTCTAGTGCCCTGCGCTTAGCTTCTAAGTGGCGCGTTAGTAATTTCGAATAACGCTGAGTAGCAAACAGTGTTTTACTGTTACTGTTACCAGAACCTTTCAACTTGAGTTCACCCTACAATGAGCAACGTCCTCGAAAATTAGGGGACGAAACGCAGTTTCTGAATTTATATCGGCGGCATAGAGCGTGTAAAAGGTGTCGGAGCAGGTGTCACGACAACTCGTCGAACGACATTTCGTCTACGACACTTCGTCGAGCGACAATTCGTCGAACGACATTTCGTCTACTAAGTTATTTGATATTGTCACTTTAAAATGGAAGCTGGATTGATGAAAAAAACTGTTTCCCGAAATGGAAGTGGGATTGATGAAAACATTCCTGTGTTGAAATAGAAGCTGAATTGATCGAAATAATTTTTCACGTAAAAATAAGCTGGAAATCAACCTGGATGCATGGATGAAAATAGGTTTCCATTCAACAGAAGCTGGATTGATGAAAATAATCTTGTCAGTAATTAGAAGCTGGATTCCTGAGAATATATAGCACGTTTTAGCGAAACTATAAGAAAGCGGCCTCTGTTGATTAGCCGTAATGGATACAGATACACTAGTAGACGAAAATGTCGTTAGACGAATTGTCGTAGACGAAGTGTCGTTATACGAAATGTCGTTCGACGAGTTGTCGCGGAACCGTCGGAGCATCCCTGGACTACCGATACAAATACCAAGAGAAGTTATATTTTTCAGCAAAAGAATTTTTTCATTAACAGAAAAAGTAATCTGCTTCGGTGACCTCCTGCGGTTATCCTTATCACTGAATATTCGTGTAAAATAATAAAATTATGATTCGACTCATTAACAAAATGGCGGACATATAAATTTGTAAAATTTATTAAATTAATACTTTAAAATCAAGTAAAAATAAATATTTCCGATTTATTGGATCGAATTCAGAACCGGCAAAAAGCAGGTCAAATTTTTGGAATTGAAAATCGCCTAAATGCTGCCTATCGTTAATAGCCTAGTTCTAACTGCTTATGTAATCTGCATTGATAACCATTAACAATTAAATGCTTTTGACAAAAATATATAGCATTGGTAGTAAGCTTTTAAGAGGTGTCTAACTAGTCAATCGCATTATCCATTGTTTAGAGACGTTTTACGGCTTTCAGGGCCGTTGAAGTCAGATTTACCTAACCAGAATAAACGAAATCTCTAGATTTATACAGAGCTCAAAACAGCAAAATGGTGGGAACGAAATTATTCATAGGAGCTCAGTCAAAACAGCATCGACAGGCATGTATCAAAAGGTCAGAATCGGGTCAAAACCTCAGAAGACAAATATCCATGAGTGCCTGCAAATCCTTCAAGCCATAGAATAAACCGTTATTACGTCCCTCTCACGAGCTTAGTCACAGGAGCTCAGTCAAAACAGAATAAAATAGGCAGGCAAAATGATCAACCTCTGTCAGTGTCTTTGAGACTAGTTTCACTCCTTCTTGCCTTTGGCTAACACAGTCCTTCATGTTGACTTCACATTATAAGCATTTCGAACTCTATTTTAATAATGTCGATTGCGATCGATTAGAAGTGAAGTGGAGAAACAGTTCTGGATGTTAGATGTTGTGAAGCTGTTGACAGTGCAATGCTCTGCTTTGATGGATCCTGAGTGGCCGAGTGGGTTGGTAGCCTGCTCGTCACGCCGGCGCCCCGGGTTCGCTTCCCGGTCGAGTCCGTTTATCGGAGATTAATTTCTCGGATCTTTACTGCGGGTGGCTCGGTCGCATTATAAACGTGGAGTACAATACAACACACAATACAACACATCACAATACAACTGGGGCGCGGTGGTTTAGGGGTATGTTCGGTGCCTTGCAGCTGGAGGGTTGCGGGTTCGAATCCACCTCAAAGTCGCCGCGTAGGGACCCTGAGCAAGTCCTTCACTCGCAATTGCTCATGCGCTTCGGCGTGAAACTCCGATTCAGCGTTCGCGCAAAGTCGGGAGCGCCTCTGAATGGGAAATCTGGTAGGGGCGCTATAACAAGTGTTCAAATACAATACAATACAATAGACACCTTTAATACGTCTTCGGTCGTTATTATAAATTCATCAGTCGCGTTGTATCGCAACATTATATCTCTGAGAATCGTTATAAGGTGAGGTTGACGTCAAACGTCTCGGAATACTGAAGGTTCAGTTAGACAATAATAAAACTTAATATTACCTCGTCAGCAACCCACTTGGGTGCAATCGTAGCTTTATATGCTGAAAGGGCATTAACCCCGCTATACGTTGTAACTGGGGCACATAAACGTCTATTGGTTAACGTGTTGGAATTTCAAACGAAGTGTCGCGAGTTCAAATTGACTGTTTTTTTAACTATTGAAAATGTCTGTTTTTAATTAATCTTAAAATCTCTCTGTTTAGCGCAGAGAGCGCTTCTCATTAGATGGAGAGGTTCTATCTAAAGAAAAAATAACAAAACCTGTCGTCAAATGCTGGACATCGTGACCGAGAATCTTGTGGTGTCAGTTAGTGTCTAAGTCAACAGCTCAGGAAGTCGTTAGATGGCGTTAAACGTTGCGGTCGTGGTCCTTGTTTACGCTTTCGATACAGACTGATACTAGTCGAATTGACCACTGTTGCTCCTTACTTGCTGGCCTTCCCCTATGGGGTTCTGGGGAGACCACGCGAGTTCTACGCTCGGCTGCTCGGCTCATTGGTCGTTCTTTCGTTCATTGTAGTTATACAGCCACTAGCCAACCCATTATTCTACTTTGTAAGCAAGCCATATGGGTGCCATCGTACTGTTTTCCGTATGCACTATAATACTGGTATGGCATTTATCGATGGTTGGGTTCAGCGCCCTTAGTCATTCTTAGGACCAACAGTTGAGTCTTCATTGCACACATTAACCATTTCAGGGAAGGAGGCTCGAACCCGTACTTTCTGCGTTACAAGGAGAGCACTCTAACCAATCGGCCACCGTGGCCTGCGATGATCGTGACGACGACAATGATGATGATGATTGTGATGACGACTATGATGTCGATCATGATGATAGCGGTAACGATGTAGCTATAATAAACTTCTGTCACGAAACATTTCGTTAAACTGTTGATACAGAAATTTAAAAACTTCAAAAAAAGACGAGTGAAGAAAATCCACCCAGATTACACAGCTGAGCAGACGATCATGAAAAAGCGCCAGAAACTAATATAGTGGAGCCTAATAAATAGCACATCTACTACAACCTCTATTTTAATTTACTACTACTGACACTGCTACTATTGTGGGACAATGCAAAAAATATAAGGTAATGTAGTCTACTGTAAATCCTCCGAGATATTAGAAATGTTCGCTCCAGTTGTTTCCACTAGCCAATGCAGTTATAATTAGCACACTCAATCTATATCTCAGAATTTACATAACGCCCATTGAAGATCTCCATCCATAGGGGCCCCCGACCCAATCGAAGCGAAATAGAACAGTGTTGTGCAACTGGAGAACCATGTCTCCAGGGAAACCCCGTTTCATATCCATCTTACTTGCGCGATCTTTGCCGCCCAGTGTCTGATGACAGTTGCAGCGCGTCGGGTGCTTCGCTCTGCGACGAGGGGTGAGTTCCTTGTTCCACGGGCTCGCTTGGCTATTAGGCGGCGCCGTGCTTTTTCGGTTGTGGGCCCTTCCATCTGGAATGACCTCCCACTTAAGCTCCGTTTTTACTTGTAGGCCATCCGACAGGGTTCTACAAGTCCCTCAAGTCTTTTTCTTTAGTCGTGGCTGGGCCGGGAGCGCTCCTGAGTAGTTTATTGAAGGGGCGCTATATAAATGCTCTGAATGAATGAATGAATATCGTCGGGTCGCTCATGGAAAATGTCCACCGCGGCATAATGACTATGCCGAGCATCATTCGGAAGATCTTTGGATCAAATCCGTCAAAGGAGCTAAAACCCCTCTGCGTAATTCTTTGCATTGGCATTCTGTTCAGCAGAGTATTTGTGTCAATTTGGGTCTCATAGTTTATAAAACATTGAACTTGGTCGCTAGATGGCGATGAAATTTCGAAATAATATGCTCTGGATAGACACCTTTAATACGCCTTCAATCGATATTATAATTCCTTCATTTGCGTTGAATCGCTAGATTATACACGCGA
Source organism: Aporrectodea caliginosa (assembly GCA_020284085.1). Lineage (NCBI taxonomy): Eukaryota > Metazoa > Annelida > Clitellata > Crassiclitellata > Lumbricidae > Aporrectodea > Aporrectodea caliginosa. Next base: position 241,788 of record JACEVL010000433.1, on the reverse strand, counting down.
ATAATTTAATCAGAGGTGAGGTCGACGTAAATGGCCTTGGAATTACGCAAGGTTTACCTAAACAATGGAATATACTAGTTCATACAATGCTGTCAGCAACCCTTTTGGGTGCCATCGAAATGTTGTGGGTGTGCTGGTGTGATCGCTCATGTCATTTCATTGTCAGGACTTTTTTTCAAATTAGGGCAGGATCCAGAGTTTAACGACATCTTATGGTAATAAAGGCCGTTGATGTCGGCAGAAATTATTTGATGAGTTGCCACAGTCCGTGTGGCTTAACACAGCTCACTATAAAATTGCTTATCCACCATAGGCTGCCTATCTACCTTAGCGGACTGAATTTTGACCTGACTGCGACTTGGTTATTATCATAGAGATGCATAATATATAAATATGTCACTAGATAGAGTATCTGCTATCTATGTTGAGGCTGCCGATTCAAAACGGCCTTGATCCTGTGACCGCTCAAAAATGGCGAAACGATCGAAGTTAAATTGTATAGTGTGTGGATGTAGCAATTTATTAAAGTCCGAAAACAAGGCCGCTGGAATATTATTTAATCGATAAGTTGGTATTTTGTGTCTGTTGTACTTCTTTTGTAAGGCGTAAGCTTCGAAAAGAAATTAAACAGTCTCGCTTAAGCTTGACTGAGTCCATGAATTTCAACCAATCAAATCGCGTCATTTCAATTTCCATTAACTGCCGAACTCTCGGTAAGGTGTTATTATAACTATGATTGTGACTTCAAAACTGTGTGAAGGGAAGATTCGTCATACTCTCTCTACCGCTTATAATAATTATATCTTATTGGTTATAATAATAATAATCCGCCAGCGCATCCAATTCAAGGTCTGCTCCCTCATGCGAAGCTGTCTTGCTGGCTCTGCTACTCACTGTATATTGCATATTGCACCCCAGTATCTTCTCTGCCCAGTCGTTCCTCCCTTCGGTCCTTGGCCCGTGGTTACTTGGTTGTCCTGCGGGTGCGTACTTCTACGGCCCAGTCTAGGAGTTTCGCTATTGTTGGTCCCAATAGCTGGAACCGGTTACTTCAGTCCCTCAGGGCCAACCTTTTCTCTATTTCTTTTGACCAATTCCGTCAACTCCTGAAAACATATCTCTATAGGCCTACCAGTGAAGACACTGGCCTGGGTCGGGAGCGCCTCTGATTTTGAATGGCGCTATATAAATACTCGATTACTATTATGGTTACGATAATAATCGGTAGCTTAGATATCCTTGATGACTTTAATTCCACACGAAGAGTAAGGTGTACTTTGACGGTCCATGTCAGCCGAAAGATGTCAATAAGTAGCGGAAATACTGTCTAACATCTGTTGGTGCCAGTCCGAAGCCTGGATTATTGTGGAGGGCAACGCTATTTGTCTCTGTTATGACGTTGCATCGTAAAACCGAAACAAACACTACGGATGAAAATATATCTAAAAATAAGGAAATGGCTAAAGAGAGATCGACGTAAGAAACATTGAGAGCCACAAGATTTCGTATACATTGAAACCTTTATCACCCTTCTTCATCGGTTATAAACTCCTCCACAGCTCGTACTCTGACAGTGCCAGTCCCACGGATGGATAAAGGAGGAGAGCGACACTAATTATCTTTGTTATCATAGTGTCGTTAAAATGAAACCACTAGGCTACTACTATAAATTCAGCAAATGCATTTAATCGTAGACCAACACCCAAAACTGTAAACTGGTAAAGTAAAGTCGGTCGATAGCGCATTGGATAACATCTGGCGTAGAGAGCGAGAGGTACCGAGTTCGAGCCCCGTAGGGCGGATATGCTTTGTAGGCTGCTATTAGCGCCGTGTATTGCAGGCTGTCTGTTCTGTTAGTAGTTAAGATTTATGTCTTCTGTCATTTGCGTTCTTGTGAATTGTTTCAAATGCATAACTGTAAACTGTACCGGTTGCGATGTGTCAAACGGATTGTTTCAATAAAGGAATTATTATTATTATTATTATTATTATTATTATTATTATTATTATTGTTGTTGTTGTTGTTGTTGTTGTTGTTGTTGTTGTTGTTGTTGTTGTTGTTGTTGTTGTTGTTGTTGTTGTTGTTGTTGTTGTTGTTGTTGTTGTTGTTGTTGTTGTTGTTGTTGTTGTTGTTGTTGTTGTTGTTGTTGTTGTTGTTGTTGTTGTTGTTGTTGTTGTTGTTGTTGTTGTTGTTGTTGTTGTTTGTTGTTGTTGTTGTTGTTGTTGTTGTTGTTGTTGTTGTTGTTGTTGTTGTTGTTGTTGTTGTTGTTTGATGTCAGCACCGCCTTCGACTCAGTTGATCAAGATATCCTTTAGGCCTTGCTAGCAAACCTCTTGACTGGCTCCGCTCGTTCCTACGCGATTGCAATTCCTGTATAATTGTTTCCGGGTCGTCTAGGTCCCACTGGGCCCAATATTCGGGTTGGTACTATGATCGCTGTTATACAATATACATAATTTACGCTTCCGAATCTGACTGCTCTTGTCTTCTTGTGGAGTCCACAACCAAATTTACGCAGACGACACTGCTGCTCACTCCATGCAACTTGCTACAGACTCTCTTTGTGGATGGATGTCGTCGAATCGACTACTTTGCTCTGCGGAGCGGGGTGACCTGATTGCATCTTTGCACACACGTCCATAATGCAATATCGGGCCTTCTCTGTCGCGGAACCGAGTATCTCGAATGGGCTTCCTTTAGAGCTCCGTCTCCTACCTAGGAAATCCTCACCTTCATTGTATACCTCCCTGAAAGCTATTCTCTTCAGCCGTGGTTGGACCCAAAACACCTCCGTAAGACTTCTTGAAGGGGAGCTATATATCAAGTTTCGTTTGGTCGATTGATTAATAATAATTTTTATAATAACACAAAGAAATAATTAATGAGGGGTCGACTTAATATGCTTTGACAGCCTTAAGATGTCGCTAAACAATCGATAGAACCGTTCTCGCCTTAGACACCTTTAACACATAATTATACTAACCACACTATAAATTCAACCATTACAATTTTAGTGACTCTGTTACTCTATAATGATAGGGTAAGTTCGACGGTAACGGTCCTAGGAGGCCACAAAATGTCTCTACACTAGAAAGTGACGCGAGGAGACAGTCTCGTCCCCATCCCCGCCCCGAAACAAATAAGTCTTCCCCATCCCCGCATGGTTTGTCCCCCATCCCCGCAGAACGACCTCGCATTCCCCGCAAAAGGTTTACACCAATTCAAATTTAAAAAATTAAATCTTTTAGCTTACAAAGCTATTTGTAGATCTATTGCTGACTGCATTAGTCTGTAATTATTATTACATGTTATGCAATTTAAATCTTAACTACTAACAGAACAGACAGCCTGCAATACAACGGCGCTAATAGCAGCCTACAAAGCGTATCCGCCCTACGGGACTCGAACTAGGTACCTCTCGCTCTCTACGCCAGATGTTATCCAATGCGCTAGTTTTCGACAATATGGCTTACATCATTCAAATTATCTTATCTACAGTTTCCATTAACCAAGTCCTGACAATAATCTGACTAGTAGGTTTCAGGAAATAAAAAATCTCCTTATAAGTTCTCAAGTTCTTTATATAACCCGGGTTTATTGCAGGCTCATTCCCCATTACCGCGGTATTACCGCGAGAGTAAACCTCATTACCGAGGTATTACTGCAATCGTTGTCCCCATTACCGAGGTATTGCCGCAATAATTATTTATTGTCCCCATTACCGCGGGATTTACCGAGGTTACCGCGGTTTTCCCGCGGAAAATCCCCATGTCACTCTCTACTCTACACAACGCATGAACTGCCTATAATAGCGTGGTGCCATCATATAGGCTGGCGAAGAGAAAGCGCTTTTGTGAGATGCTTTAAAATGCGCTATATTAAGTATCCTGGTACATATGTAGGGTTGACTCTCTGGCACCAGACCATTAATGCACCCAGACACAGACTCAGAGGGTGTGGAATTCCAGGCCGTTGACCACAGACCGACTGACTGAGTGCAAACAGACAGATTGAAGCGGATAGACAAAGATAGACAGAGAGCGACAGAGAGACGGACTAGACAAGGCACGAATATGAGCGAGTAACTCAACTCAGCCCAGCTGAGCCTGACTGGTTGACTTCTTACTGTATAATTATAATAGTCGATGTCTTAATAGTTAGCCGTGCAGACTATCAGAGTTCAGACCAGCAGACTTGGCTGACAAATCAGCCAAGCAGTACGATAGTTTGCTGTCAACATCGATTGTAGGCCTACACTGTTTGCAATAAACGACATTAACTTCTGCTGATCGTCTTCGATCGTCAACGGCCTTTGGGCCCGTGGCCGAGTCTTACTCCGGCCTCAGCGTGGTCAGCGCCGACAACGAATCGCGCCTGACTACGTTACGCATGTAGAAATATTACATGCGTCGACCAAACATTAAATCCACTACACATTCAACTCTTCTTCTCTATAGTGTAATGTAATATAATGTAACAAAACATTTATAAAGCGCCACTTAAGAGTCTCTCAGAAGCGCTGAACACGTGGCCATCAAACAGCTGAAAAAGTGCGTCTTTGATCTGATACCAGTTGGAATTTGGAGCGCCATCGCTTGACGCCTTGTGCAGCTGTAGACGCTGCAGTTACTAATCAATCAGTAATTTTACAATTTCAATTCAAATTAAATTTAAATTAAATCCTCGCATATTGAATGCTCCACCGTCTATTACCATTCACACTATCGCCTCCAAGAATTCCTACCCTATAGTCTATCCAATTCTACGACAATCCATCAGTACATTCACACTCCATCCTATAATTTATTATTATTATTATTAATATTACACATTTATTAAACTCCGCCATCCTATAGAAGACATTCTTTCTCTTCTTTGTCACCATTTTGTGGCCACCCAGGGCCGGTTACGACGACATTGCACTACATCTACGTATGCCAAGGCATTCTATCGATTGTGTGTGTCCACAGTTTAACGGCAGCTTATGACAACATAGGCCGTTGCCGCCGACAAAGATTAGTTTTTGGCATATTACAGCTCTTCTATCGATTAAATGCATTTTCTGCATTTATGGAGACGAAAGTATGCCTGTTAAAGGTGTATAAGGCGAGCGCTTCGTTATTCAATGTTTAGCGACATCAAGGCCAATAATGCCGATAAAACTTACATTCTAATTAGATATTAGATGCTAGATAATTATATTTCCATCCGTAGCTGTAGTTCCTGATTAACGACGCTCCGTCATTACAGAGATAATCAGCGTCGCCCTCCTTTAACGAGGCTTAAGTCTGGCACAACCCGAGGATAATTATGCCAATGGCCTAGAGTCTCTTTCATGTATCTTAGCGATGCTTTCTGACAACGTCAATGATCAGCGTCAACCTCCTCCTCTATTCCAGCCTTCAGTCTTTCACCAACAGAGGCAAATGCATTGGTTTCCAGTCGCCTAGACTATTGTAACTCACTTCTTACTGGTATCAATAAATCAAACATACTCAAGCTGCAGAGGGTTCAGAACTCTTTGGCTAGAGCCGTAACTAGTACATCCAAATATGAACATATAACCCCTCTGCTTAAATCTCTGCATTGGCTTCCTGCCTCTTACGGACTGATCTTCTGGATGTTGACCTGATTACGGATTGTTTTGATGCGCCATCGGTTGATGCCTTGTGCATTAGACACCGGCGCAATAGAAGTTGCTAATTACATTACCATCACCATCATCATCATCATCATCATCATCATCATCATCATCATCATCATCATCATCATCATCATCATCATCATCATCATCATCATCACGCATTTATTAATAAATTTACCAACTGCATTGGTGTCCAGTCGCCTAGACTGTTGTAACTCGCTTCTTACTGGTATCAATAAATCAAACATACTGACGCTGCAGAGGGTTCAGAACTCTTTGGCTAGAGCCATAGCTAATACATCCAAATATGAACATATAACCCCTCTGCTTAAATCTCTGCATTGGCTTCCTGTTCAGCAAAGAATTCGCGTCAAACTGGGGCTCATAGTTTATAAAACTTTAAACTCTGGCCAACCACAATATTTAAAATCTGTTCTTATTCCTCTGACTTATCATTATTCAATGAGGTCATCTGATGGTCTTTGTCTGGTCATACCTAAATCAAGAACTGTTCTCGGTGAACGAGATTTTTCAGTATCTGGACCTACTTTTTGGAACTCTCTTCCTGTGTCTGTACGCTGTGCTCAGTCGCTTGTGTCATTTCGTTCTCAGCTGAAAACTTACCTCTTTCAAATTGCTTATCCACCTTAGGCTGTGTCTCTGTCTCTTACGGACTGATCTTCTGGATGTTGACCTGATTACGGCTTGGTTTCGCTGTGCCATCGGTTGATGCCTTGTGCATTAGACACCGGCGCAATAGAAGTGGCTAATTACACTACATCACATTACATTACATTACATTACATTATATTACATTACATTACTTTACAGAGGTAGGCAGTTTTCCGCCATAGACCGTTTGCGTCGAGCTTATCCTAAAACAAAATTCAAAGGGATGTTACCATGATAACAGCGAATAACAGCATTGGCTTCATATACAGGATAGGAAGACTGCGTGTTAAAGGTGTCTAAGACAAGCACTGCATTGTCCATTATGTAGCGACATGTTAAGATTGGCGCACAAAGGATAATCATTATACTTTTGCATTTATTAAGCGCCACTGTAAATGACCAGGCATCAGTCGATGGCGCTGGGCAGTTGTGACTTGCTCAAAGTCCCTCTACAGTAACCATCTCAGGGAGAAGGCTTAAACCTGTATTCTCTATTCTCTATTGCTTTTGACTAGTTCCGCCAGCGCCTGAAAGCCTCTCTCTTTACCAGTGAATACATGGCCCGGGTCGAGAGCGTCTCTGTTTTTGAGTGGCGCTATTATAAATACTCGATTACGATTACGTGTCGCGAAAAATCCTACATGTAGGTCGAATTCAATCGATTTCTTTCAAAGGAAACTGATGAGGCTGTGTCTTCACCTGACGTCAAAAGATGGAAGTGGTCTCTTGACGGCTGGACGCTATGATGTGACGAGGAGTGTCCCCAAGAAACGGACAGAGGTCTGTCAAGGGTCGACAGACTGTACAGCTGTTTTTCTGTCTGATAGAGCCCCACCTAGTGAGCTTCGCCTGAAAATCACACACTGAACACTTCGATGGAGAATGATACTCGCAAGAACAGCGAAATAACCAATTCAACACCGAGTTGATTTTTGATAGGTAGGCTTTCTGACATGGATTTAGAATATTATGGTTCTCGATTGGTTGTAAGCTATATCTGGATCGAGATATAGTTATCTAATTATTGGAATTCAAGTTAAGGGTAATTGTCCTTGGACACCTTAAATTTAAATTCTTTAAACGCTATAACTTTAGCAAATTGCGTTTAGTTATTAGTGAACTCCGCCACTGATCGCTTTCTGACAGTGCCAGTCCCAAGCCTGGATAAAGGAGGAGGGCGACGCTAATGGTCTTTGTTACCACACAGATAGTCGTTAAACAGAAAAACCACCACCAATTATCAGTGGTTGAATATAGGTCCTACAATCCTCGCAAGCAGTTGTTTAACGATAATGACATACGCCTTTAAAACGCTACATTCAGACTCTATAAATTCTACAAACGTTGATATGATTATATCAAATAATTATGATGATTAGATTAGCTTCGCTTATATCCGCGTATAATCAACTCACAGACGTTGGTCCCATTCCGTGTCTCTTCATCCTCCACATTCCGTCCGCTGCCTCTCCCCAACTGTGTGGTGTCATGAACTCCAAGTCGCTGAACCCTTCTGCGGATAACTATATCCCGTGACCTTCCACCGAGCAGGTTCGACCTCGTTCCCACGGGTGATATGAGGGCGATGTCGATGTCCCCACGAAGCAGGGTCGACAGACTGCCGATAGATTGGACGTGTTCGAGGTAGCGGACCTCGTTAGGTGTTCCAGTGCATCCGATGCTCTCCAGGGGAACCTCCTCCACCCGACCATCCACCATTACACCTCTGTAACGTAAGAAGATGGCGTCTCATCAGATAATTATAGTTAGGCCTACTTATATAGCGCTATTGTAGCATCACGCTGTCCCCTGAAACTTTCAGGGAACAAGCAACCAACCCTCACTGTCCGCATTGCAAGACAACCGTTCACCCAATCAGCTACTGTGCCATTGCAAATTGTAACATAACTGTAAATCTCGTAGTAGCTTTCACAGGCTCTATTCATCAAGTCCGTCTCATGTACGCCGCTGCTCCACCTCTTCTGTCCAGCGGCGATCTGCTCTCCGATCAGCTAATCAAGCCGAACTCATGTTTGTGTTGATGTGTATGTGTGCATGTATAAATGTATGTATGTCTGTATAAATGCATGTTTATGTATACATGTATCTGCATATAAATGTATGTATGTATGTATGTCTCTGTATATATATTCGTTTATTTTGCAAAACAGGCTGACACACCGCAACCTGGAACATAAAGACAGAGTACAATACTGTGAAAAAAATGGAGGGAGTATATAATGTTGGTTAATTGTTATATATATATATATATATATATATATATATAATTATATATATATGGGTGTGTGTGTGCGTGTGCGTGTGCGTGTGCGTGTGCGTGTGCGTGTGCGTGTGCGTGTGCGTGTGCGTGTGCGTGTGCGTGTGCGTGTGCGTGTGCGTGTGCGTGTGCGTGTGCGTGTGCGTGTGCGTGTGTGTGTGTGTGTGTGTGTGTGTTTCATATGTATATTAAATGTATATTACATGTGTATGCAAGTATGCATATATCTCCATTGTCTTTAGTTAAGAAATTTATCCGTCATTTATATAGCGTCTCTTTAGAACCTGACAAAGGCTATGACCTCTTCTAAGCCGTATAAATCTTTCGATATATAAAAGTCGATTTGAACCAGGCCGGTGGGATCACGTGGTTTTTGCTGAAGCCTCGCTGGCGGCCATGTTGGTATCAGATTGACGAATGATAGCGCATCGATATCTATATTTAGACGCGCATACCATGTACTCTCTGTTTCCGGCTCTATCCTCGGCTGCTTCAACGTCACTGGGCAGCTCAACATAGAAAGCTCTGTCTAGTTATATATAAGAGGTTGTTGATTTGAACGGCTCAGGAGGTCGCTAGATGGCGCTAAGCCATTTAAAATGCAATGCTCTCTTTAGACACCTTTAATACGCCGTTTGTTGACGGTATAATATTGTCAGTTGCGTCCTATCGTGATGGTCCTGAAATACAAACGATTAAATAAACATTGGGTAATATTCTCCAGAAGCACCTCAAATGCTCGCTTTTGACACCTTTAACACGCTTTATTCCAAGGCTATAAATTCATGCGTTTAATCGGCGCATATGAGATAAAACGAGTGAGTAAAGAAGGTTGACGTTAACGGCCCTTGGCGGTCACAAGTGAATGAAAGAAAGATGGAATGAATAAATCAATGGACGGTCTCTTCAAATGAAACCATAGCAGTAAATCGTGATCAGCCCAGTCAATATCCCATCTGTTCAGGTAATCCATCAGTTAACAAACAAATACCCTAGACAGACTAAATTATTCAGCAATGTGAGAATATAATGCACTGCTCGTCTAAGAAACCTTTAACCCACGGGCTACCAAGCTTTTTTTGTAACACTGGCTACCAAAAGGGGCGGGGTGGTTACCACCCCCCTGGATTTCGTGTTTGGTTTTACATATCATAACTTGTAATATAGCAATGGATTCAGCATTCATTTCTGCACAGAATGGTATATTTAGTTGTACATTATGTGAATGCACCTCGAAATTACATCACTTTTAACAACGGAACCCATTAATTAGCAATATTTTATATTATTGCGTACATAATAGAAGTTACCAATTCCCTTTCCTACCTTCAATTCTTAACACCATCCACTCTACAGGCTAGACCGTCATGATTGTCTGCATGCCTTACCTCTTTGGGTCTTGACCTGGAACCGATTTTATCTCCCCAACAAATATCGATTTTGTTTTGACTAGACGCCTATGAATAAGCTGGTTCCCGCGGATCCGTTTATTTGCGCTGTAGAAATCTTGAGATTGCGATTGCGAATACAGTAAATTAAGATACAGCTATATGATATAAATTATGTACTATAAGATCGGGTAAGATTAGGATAAGCCTCTAGTGATTAATATACTGCAATTTCAAATGATAGGTCGGGGGTTAAATCCAATGTTTTGCTACTAATGATATTTCGGTCCTTAACGATACTTTGTCTCAACGTAAATGGCCAGTGTCGCCCTCCCTCGTCCTTTATTCCAGCCTTTGGACTGGCACAAACAGATGACATCCAGTTTACGTTGTTTATCATCATTTGTGACCGTCAAGGACCGTTAACGTCGACCTTACACTATGGTCTGGAAACTAGCGATAAAAAGCACTGCAAGTCTTTATAGCCTAGGAAGAATGCGTTTTAAGGTGTTTTAGTGGAGCACTGTATCATAAATTGCGATATTTTGGAATTGGCGCGCGAAGGATAAAAATAATATGTTGTGCATTTATTAAGCGCCACTATCCGATGACCAAGAATTAGGCGACGGCGCTGAGCAATTCGTGACTCGTGAGTGAGGTTAACTCAAATAAATGGATAGGCTACGTTGTTTTCATCAACTCATTTTTGGTGCTATCGAATAATATTGTTTTGCCAATGTTGGAATGCTATTCCAGATTAAGTTGGAGCCGCCATAGCTTTAGTGGTTAGCGTCGTGGACTAACAACTCCATCTGTTCGCTCTGCTCAGTCGCTATAAATGTCATTTCATTGTCAAATTAAGAATTTTAATTAAACAGTTGCTACATGTGCTACATGCCTTGCTTCCTCCTGTTAAAACCTCCGTTTATTCTCTCCGCCCCAGGGCCCATGATCGTGTCATTCCTCCCGCTGATAGTCTGATGCGAAGAACCTACATCACTAGGATGGTTTATAGGACTTAAATAAGATAGACTAGCTAATTCAGATTTTTTGCGACTACTGTGATATCTGTACACCAAAATGCGGTTAGCAATTGGTTTATTAAAGGATATTCTTACTTACTTACTTACTTACTTACTTAGTTGTCACTAGAGGTCGATTTTGCCTAATTAGTTTTTAGAGCTATCGTGCGGCCTCCGTTTAGAAGTATTATAATTATTATTAAATAAATTTATAACGCGCACAAGCTCACACCGAAATGTGAATCTGAGGCGCGGATAGTCAGCCGCCAGGTGAAGATGCACTTAGATTTCTAAATCCTTGAAAGCCAAGGAGAAATAGTGAGTTTTGAGTCGCTTTTTGAAGGAAGAAAGTGAATTTGAGCTACGAAGAGAGAGTGGTAGTCGATTCCATTCCTTTGGAGCTTCTACCTTGTGTTCATAGAGCACAGGAAGGGGTCAACATCTGGTCACTCGATAACAACTTCAACGCGCCGCTAGACGTCGCTGCAATCCACAAACCTCGAATGATCGTGGTCAGCTGTCTGGACAAGGCGGCGGCTGATCAGATGTCCAGCAACCTCCGAACCGTGAAGAAGCAGCGAGAGTCGATCATCCGTGACGCTGAGAGACGATCCAATCGCTTTCAGAAGAGGTGGAGTCGCTGGAGCTGCCCTAAAACAATTCCTAGACCCAGTCCATATATTCCAGATGCATTTTAAAACCATTCAAGAATCATTCTAAATCCATTCCAAATACCATTTAAGAACCAACTCAAGCTGAACCCTCTCTACATTAAAACTCCAGCCTGTTATTATTATTGTTACTTATTATAATTTGCATGTTTAGGCCTACTAGTAGGCATTTATTAAGCACCACAATCCAATGGCTGATGGTCGGCAGTTTCGCATTCTTTACCATCATTTTGTGGTCGCAAAGGACCGTTAACGCAGACGTTACTTAATGTTTTGTTTGGGAGGATATATCTAGCGATTGGTTGGTTCCATAGTTTAACGGCAGCTTATGACAACATAGGCCGTTTCCGCCGACAAAGATTATTTGTTGGCATATTACAGCTCTAATTGTTGTTTTACATTATATTATTACAGCGATTGGTTTCCCAGTTTAACGGCAGCTTATGACAACATTGGCCGTTGCCGCCGGCAAAGATTAGTTTTGGCATATTATTACAACTCAATTACAGCGAGCGATTTGGATGGATCCACAGTTTAACGGCAGCTTATGACAACATAGGCCGTTTCCGCCGACAAAGATTGGTTTTGGCATATTACAGCTCATAGCGATTTAAACGCATTGCGTGAATTTATAACGGCTGAAGTAAGCGTTTTAAAGGTGTCTAAGACGATCACGGTATCAGTTAATAGCTTAGCGACATCTTGTGGTCACCATGGCCAATAACGTCGACCTTTAACCTATTATCTAATCAATGTTATTTCCATCCATAGATTAGTTTCTGTTTAACGACGCTCCGTCATAAGAGAGATAATCAGATAATCAGCGCCGCACAACCGGAGGATGCGGAGAGTCTCTTTCATGTACACGTAGTTAAACGACGCTCTTTTACAAGGCATAACCCACCTCCATTATTAAGGCTTAGGACTGGCACCACCACATTGTTGGCAGTTTCTCGTCGTTTATCATCATTTTGTGGCCGCCAAGGACCGTTTACGTCGACCTTACTCCGTGAATTTGGTGCGAGGACTTAATATCGTGATTTAGCGCATTGGTTAAATTTATAGATTGGGAAGAATGCGTGTTAAAGGTGTTTAAGGCGAGCATTGTATTATCCATTATTTAGTGACATCATGTGGTTGGCACACTCAAATAACCATAATATATTTGTGCATTTAATTGGCGCCACTGTATAATGACCACGCATCATCCTTTGGCGCTGAACAACTTTGAGTGAAGTATTTGTTCAAATTCCCTACACAGTAACTATATCAGAGGACGAGACTCGAACACGAACTCTTCGCGTTACAGTGCGAGTGTACTAACCAATTGTCTGAAGTGTCCCACAAATCCTAGATGATAACGAAATTGACGGATCACTGAGTGTGATGTCCACCTGGGTTCACTGAGTGCCATGTTCTCTGGTGTTATTTCTCTAGTTAAGTCACACTCTCCCACGCCGGTGGAATAAACCGGTTTAGAGTATCGTCATACGCATCACGATAGCCAAGCCGAAAATGAAGTCAAAATAGCCCAAAACGAAGTAAATTAATTTCAGGTCGATGTACAAACTAAAGATATGCAAATTAAAATATGTATGTGTATTGTGTACAATAAATCTAAATAGTACGACTGAATACACTCGGAAATCGCCAAAAATGCAAACTAAACAGAATACTCCATTTCACTAAGGGGTATACTCATGTATGGGGGGGATACTCTATTTCATGACACCGGCGCTAGTCGTCCGCCTGCGCATGTCGGCTGCCTTTGTTGTCGGCCGCTCTCTCTTTGCCTAGTCAAGTACCCCTTCCCTCCGCTATTATAGGTATAAACGGAGTTCAGCTGAAGAAGAGAAGAAGAGCAGTCGAGAGATCATGAGTGGCCGAGTGGATTGGTAGCCCGCTCGCCACGCCGGCGGCTCGGGTTCGATTCCCGGTCGGTCGGTTTATCAGAGATTAATATCTCGGATCTTTACTGCGGGTGGCTCGGTCGCAATATAAACGTGGAGTACGAGATTGTAGGCCTACTCTGCCACCGACACTAATCATCTTCGATATGAAAAAGTGTCGTTAAGCCCAAGTACACACACACAGAAGAGCAGTCGAGCTGACAATTATTTGACACTGAAGCGGAAGTATGTTCTGTTAGAGTTTGTTTGTCGGCTCGACATCTGTTGAATTATTTGCTGTGTCTTGAGGAATACCACGAGTTCATAATTTTATCAGAGCTGAGTTTGTGTCGTTCTTCTCTTCGAGTTAGTCAGTGTGCATCGACGGTGGCCTTCGAAGAAAAACCTTTGCTTGAAAGGAAAGTTCGATCAACTCGGACAGGAAGAGCAGGAAGGAAGATCCCTACTCGCCATCCAGGGTATCAGACGAAGAAGAAAGAGACAGAGGTTCGGTTCATCTTTGGTAACTTTCCGAGAGTGCAACAAGGCCGAATCGTTCACAATAACATTCAATTGAACCCGTACTCTTCGCGTTACAAGGCAACCACTCAACCAATCTCTTCCACCGTGTCCCACCAATCCAAGGTCGCAATCAGCAAATTCATTCAATGGAAACTGATCAACCATAGTATCCACCTGGCGGCGAGTATCTTGACGTCTGGACGCTCTGCTGTGACGAGGAGTTGACCATTGAAACGGTCGGAGATAGTGTCACCAGACTGTACAGCTGTCCCGCAGCGGTAAAGTCTCGTTGCATTGGTTGCTTAGTGTATTGTATTGTATTGTATTGTATTTGTATTGTATTATACTTAGGATCCAATTTAATGACATCTTATGACAACAATATTCGTTAATGTCGGCAGAAATTATATGGAACATTTCTCACAGTTCGTGTGGTTAACTATAGATCAATATCAAATTGCCTCGTCTGCCATATAATTATGCTGCCTGTCTCTGTCCTGATTGCCACTTGGATTTGGTGCGCCATCGCTTTAGACATTTACGCTAAATGTTACATAATTAACAGAGAAGTCAGCAACTTTGAAATTATGACTTTGTAACAATGGAGACTTTGATTTCTGATTCTCATCATTCGTATTTCTGACCTGGCTGGAATTTGAACCCTACAACTCAATTGACAGTCCATCACGCTAACCACTATATCACGCGCTAAAGTTACTGGTAACATTTAATATAGCGCATTTTCAGTAAACTCAGAAGCGATTGGCAGGTTAAGATGACCAGTGACCGTCGCAGTCGCCGAGATATGAGACAGCGCTCGTGAATAAACTGGTGCCATGCGCTTAGCTTCTAAGTGCCTAATGTATCTATCAGAACATTAAATATAGCGAATTTTCAGTCAACACAGAATCGATTTGGCAGGTAAGATGACCATTCTCCGTCACAGTCGCAGAGATATGAGACAAGAGATATCTTTGAACAACTCCTTTGAAACGACGCCGCGCTCGTGAATAAACTGGTGCCCTGCGCTTAGCTTCTAAGTGCCGCTTTAGTAATTTGATGCTTACTACTGTATTAGTAGCAAACAGTGCTTAACCGTTACGTTTGGCTAAAAAGGGCCTTTCATGTCGCGTTCACCTTAGAATTACATGTATGATCTGTTACAGTACAGTAGCTACATACACTCGGTGGTGAAACGCAGTTTCTGAATTTATATAGTCGGCAGAGAGCGTTTTAAAGGTGTTTAAAGACACAATCGCATTATCAATTCTAGAGCAAAACCTTACGGTTTTCAGGATCTGTAACGTCGACCTTGCCTTGCAGGAATAGTGTATGTATGCATGTATCGTGATATTAATCTCGAGATTTCTACAACGCCCGATAAAGCTAAATAGAGGGAACGAACTTATTCACAGGCGCTCAGTCAAAACAGAGTCAATAGGCGGTTAAGGTGATCAGGTTCAGTCAAACTCACTGAGACATGCGACAAACAATAATAAGTAAACATTGACTCGTGTAGTATCAGTTTATTGCGCTATCTTGCGGCCTCTGTGGTGCCGTTGAGATACACCTTGTATAAGAGAGCACAAGAAGGGATCTGGCGATTAAATTTACAGGATTTAACTAATAAACTAACATCATACGAGTAAAACGACATCTTATGGAATATAAGGTCGCTGTGTCTTTACTTCCTGTAAGAATATCTATGGACACCATAACAAGGATTGTTTGAAGACGTACTGTGTTAAATTATGAATAAACAAATATACTGTTAGATTAATTATTGATGAAACTAGGGTGACCCTGCTAATGGAACCTTATGTTCCTTTGGGTCTGCCTATTGACGCCACTGCACGTGAATGTTTTGATTGTGTTTGTATGTGATAGTATTATGGTGATCAATATAGTATTGATTGATTGTGTCGAAAACAGAAGCTTTTTACAGGTTTCACTGGTTACGTGCGGAACACACAAGACAAAACTTTTATGCTTCTGATATATATATAGCTTCGGTTGTATGCGTTTTAAAGGTGTCAACTACGCAATTGCATCATCAATTGTTTATCAACATCTAACGGCTTTTAAGGCCGTTGACGTCAAATTTACCTTAGCAGAATAAACGTAATCTCGAGATTTATTCAGCGCCCAAAGCAGTAAAGTGGGCAATACGAGATTATTCATAGGAGCTCAGACAAAACAAAGTCTATAGACATGTATTGTATTAAAAGGTCAGAATAGGGTCGAAACCTCAGGCAACAGATAGCCAGGAGACCCTGCAAATCCTTCAAACCATAGCACAAGCCGAGCTTAGTCACAGGCGCTCAGTCAAAACAGAATCAATAGACAGGCAAACTGATCAGGCTCTGAGAGTGTAATTTATACAAGCGATTTGTAGTAAACGGTGTTTAACTGCATGTTTCGTTTGCCTACCATAGCCCTTCAAGTCGACTTCACCTTATAAGCATTTTGAATCCGTAAAGTCTGTAGTGATTATGGATCCAGAGTTGAGCAACAGCTTATTACAACAAAAGGCCGTTGTCGTCGAAGGAATTATTTTTGAACACTTCTCACCGTTCGTATGGCATAGTACAGCTAATACAGAACTGCTCTTCTACATTTACTTCAGGCAATCACTATTACATGCGATCACTTGCAATCGAGCTCAGCAAATACTTAACCGTGAAGTTAACCCTTTGCGGTCAATGTGTTTTAAGGACCTCTATCGATTGACCGATGGTTGGCAGTTTCGCATTCTTTATCATCATTTTGTGGTCGCTACCGATCGTTAACGTCGACGTTACCCGCTTTTCGGGTCTGTATCTAGCGATTGGATGGATCCACAGTTTAACGGCAGCTTATGACAACATAGGCCGTTTCCGCCGGCAAAGATTAGTTTTTGGCATATTACAGCTCATTTAAATGAGCTCACTCGATTAAACGCATTGGCTCCATTTATAGCATCTGAAGAAAGCGTTTTAAAGGTGTATCAGACGACCAATAATTATAATTTTAATTGTTAAGCGATATCTGTTGGCTGCCAAGGCCAATACGTCGACCTTTAACTTATATTCCAATTAAGTATATTTCAATTCGTAGATTAATTCCTGTTTAACGACGCTCTTTCATAACAGAGATAAACGGCGTCGCCCTCCTTTATCCATTGTTTAGACTTGCACCTTTGCGTAATTATTTGCATTGGCTTCCTGTTCAGTAAAGAAATTGCATCAAATCCGGGCTCATAGATTATAAAACATCGAACTCTGTCGTGAAACCGTCAACAATGCAACGCTCTACTTATGTCTTCAAATTCGTCAGTCGCGTTCTATCGCTCGATCCTCTTAACGCCTGCATAGATTGAATGTGAGGTGATGTTGAAGGCAACGGAATTGGAAGGCTCAGATAAGCAATGGATAATTAATATTTCATACCACGTAGTGAGCAACCATTTGGACGCCACAGTCATAACGAAAAGGTATTAACCCCCGTTTTACGTTGTGACCGGTGTACGTTATAGTCTAGTCAGTCTAATGGTTAAAGCGATGGAATATCAATAGAGGGATCGGCTACTGGTGATATTTCTGTCCTTAAACCCCTGATGATGTAATGCTGTCTTTAGACACCTTTAATAAGCATTCCATTTACCGTAAATTCGTCAGATGCGCGCATTGGATAGAAACTTCGCCACTGCTCGTTCTCTGGCAGTGCCAGTCCCAAGCCTGGAAAGTGAAGGAGGCCGACGCTGTTTTGATCTTTGTTATCACACAGTGTCCTTAAATTCAAGCTGCTACTACTACGTTCGCTAGATCTCTGCCATTTTTTGCAGTCGGTTAAATGCAAAGTGAAGTCGACGTCAACAGTCCTGGTATCCACAACGTCTAACTAAACAATTCATTTGGGTGCCGTCTGTTTTTTTATGGGGTATTAACATCCAATTTACATTTTAGCCAGCAATTGATGCGGTCTATTGCTTAACCGTTAACGTGCTGGAATACCAACCGAGTGGTCGTATATTCGAATCCACTGTTTTGCTACTTGTGATATTTATATTCTTAATGACTTTAAATTCGCTATGTTTAGCACAGATTATATGGAGAGGCGCTAAATAAATTACATTAAGAAATAAATAATAAAACCCCGGAGTCAAATGCTTCGCATTTTAATAATATCGTGTCCGAGAATTGTGTGAGGTGAGTAGGGTCCACGTCAACAGCTCAGGGGGTCGCTATAACTATGAAGATAAACGCTGGACATTTAACGTTCTCCTTAGACACCTTTTAAACGATTTCGATGGATAATATATTGTCGTCAGTGCTGTTTTATCGCCAGATTATCTCTATGTCAATCGCTTAGACTTAGCGGTTCATTGTACCGTTTCATTAACCTATTTGGATTCCGTCGAATTGTTATCGTAATCGTCATCGCAATCAAGCATTTATATAGCGCCACTCAAAACAGAGGCGCTCCCGACCCGAGCCAGTCTCTTCACTGGTAAAGGGAGGTTATCAGGCGCTTGCGGAACTGGTCAAAAGAAATAGAAAAAGGTCAGTCCTGAGGGACTGAGGTAACTGGTTCCAGCTATTGGGACCAACAATAGCGAAACTCCTAGACTGGGCCGTATGGTAATGTAGTTAGTATTTGTTAATGTTAGTATGGTAATGTTGGAATGATATGAATATCCACTGTTTGCCAGATTAGCTATGGTTCAATGGTTAGAGTGCCGAGAGATCGGGAGTTCAAATCTCCAACATTACAGAAAGATCCGTTCCACTTGCGCCCCCTAGGCAAAGCATCAATAATGAGATTATTGTCAGTGGGAGAATCAAGGGAGATATAATGGCACTAAATAAATTGCATTAAGAAATAAAATAATAATACCCTGTCGGCAAATACTGGACATTTATCAATATCTTGTCGGAGAGTCGTGTGGAGTGTGTTAGGGTCGATGTAAACGGCTCAGGAGGTCGCTAGATGGCGTTAAACGCTGGATAATGTAGTGCTCTCCTTACACACCTTTAAAACAATGACGACAGATATTATAAATAGGTCAGTTACGCTTTATCGTCAGGTGAGAGATCCTAAGTGGCCGAGTGGGTTGGTGCCCGCTTGTCACCCCGGCGGCCCGGGTTCGATTCCGGGTCGGTCGGTTTATCAGAGATTAATTTCTCGGATCTTTACTGCGGGTGGCTCGGTCGCAATTTAAACGTGGAGTACGAGGTTGCTTTCTGCCTCCGACACTAATCATCTTCGATATGAAAGTGTCGTTAAGCCGAAACAATTTATTTATTTTTTTTATCGTCAGGTTATTTCTTGCATCCAAAACCGAAGCGATTAGATTATGTTCTGGCGCCCCAAAAGGTACAGCAGCATCAACTCTTCAAAATGAATGTGGAGAATTATCACTTCATTTAAGACGACTCCAAAATTCAATAACATTTGGAGCTACAATTTTGGGCAGTAAATTTCACCCCTTTAGAAGAACCATGGAAAACCAGTGGATTAATCTTTTCAGGACTGATGATGATGATGATGATGATGATGATGATGAAGATGATGATGATGATGATGATGTTGATGTTGATGTTGATGTTGATGTTGATGATGATGATGATGATGATGATGATGATGATGATGATGATGATGATGATGATGATGATGATGATGATGGTGATGGTGATGATGATGATGATGATGATGATGATGATGATGATGATGATGATGATGATGATGATGATGATGATGATGATGGTATGGTATGATGATGATGATGATGATGATGATGATGATGATGATGATGATGATGATGATGATGATGATGATGATGATGATGATGATGATGATGATGATGATGATGATGATGATGATGATGATGACGATGATGATGTCGATTTTTGGAACGCCAAATTCAGATGGTTGGGATCCTGGAGAGAGTTTCTTCTGCGGAACAATGACAATCGGTTACCGTGTTCCACAGTTTATAAATACTGAATTTTATTGAATTGGAAAATAGAGAAAAGAGGGGCGATGCTAATCACCTTTGTAAGAGATTTGAGCTGTATATTTATGCATCTTAATTGTAATCTGGAGATTTCTACAGCGCTCGAGATGCTAAGTAGCCTAGATGGAGCGAGTTTATTCAAAGGCGTTCAGTCAAAAAGAATCGATAGGCAGGCATTTGCTGATCAGGCTCCGTTATAACCAGTGAGACATGCAACAATCGATTAGTAAGTAAGCGTTAACTCGATGACATTCACTGAGACAAACGATTTACTAGACTAAGTAGTTACGATGTTATTCTTATTTACCTCCCACTTACAATAATTCTGCAGTTGCCTAATTTATATCGTCGATTGAGATCGTTTTAAAGGTGTCTAACGTGATAATCGCATTTTCTATTATTTAGTGATATTTTACGGCTTCCAGGACCGTTGACGTCAATCTTACATAAACAGAAGAGAGTAATAAAATTGTAATGGCGAGATTTATGCAGCCCCTAAATTAGCGGTTTTTAAACTTTATTTTATTGTACCCCAGATAAAAAAAATCGAATATTGGCGTATCCCCAGCAAGGTCAGATCAAAAACGTCGATGGTATGTAGTATACAGTAGAGTACTATGTAAGCCTAATTATTTATTGCGAAAGAAATATGTGACGATGCTGTGACGTTTCAACGTTAAAAATAACGGAATAGCTAATCAAAGCAGGATGGCATAAACTCATAGAAATGTACAAAAAGAGAAGAGAACGGAGGACGCAGAATAGCTAATGAAAGAAAGAAGGACATGAAGTCCATAAACTTATAGAAAATGTTAACTACGTATAATACATAAAAGAAAATCTCGGCCACTGCCGTAAACTCTGGTGGTGACAGTCTGAAGTCTTTGTAAATTACACAAGGTGTACCATATAAATTATCTATCAATCAATCAATCAGTCAATCAATCTCAATTTATATGGCGCCCCTTCAAGGTCTCATAATCATCATCATCATCATCATCGTCGCCATTGCAGGACGCGATTGGATAGAGCGTAAGGCAGAAAAGAGGAGAAAATTATAAGGAAGAGAAGGAGGAGGAGGAGGAGGAAGAGGAGGAGGGGCGAAGGAAAAAGGAGGAACATGATAAGGAGGAGTGGCGGAGAAAAATGAGGAGGAGGAAAATTATACGAAAGAGAGGAGGAGGAGAAGATGATTACGAAAAAGTGGAGGAGAGGGGCGGAGGAAATGGAGGAGGAAAGTGAGATGGAGGTGGAGGAGTAAAAGAGAAATGGGAGGGTCAATATAAGGAGGAGACAAAAGATGTCGAGAGAGAAGAGCGAGGAGGAGAAAGAGGAGGAAGAAGTAGAAGAGGAAGAAAGAGAAGAGGATGATGAAGAGGAATTTATTAGAACAAAGCATTTTCTAGCCTCCTCCTCTGAGCTAGTTACCGTGTAGGTGCCTTGAACAAGTCCTTCACTCACGATTGCTCAACGCCATCGATTGATGCTTCGTCATTAAATAGTGGCGCTTAATAAATGCAAAAATATATTATGATTATCCTTCGCGCGTCAATCTCCAGATGTCGTTAAGCAATAGATAAAAAATGCTTGTCTTAGACACCTTTAACACTTAATCCTCCGACGCTATAAATACAGCCAATGCGTTCAATCGCTAGATGGCCATCCATTCTCTCTCTTATAGGGTAACGTCGACGTGAACGGTCATTGACGGCCACAAAATGGCGATAAAACACCGGAAAAACTGCATAACATCGGGTGGTGCCAGTCGGAAAGTTGGATTATTAAGGAGGGCAACACTATTTATCTGTCGATGTTAACGGGTCTTGACGGCCACAAGATGTTTCCACGCAACGCAAAACCCGCCTACCAGGTTACTATTTTTGTATTTATGTAATTATGGAGCCTTTGATTTCTGATTCTTATCATTCGTTTTTCTACCCCCGCTGGGATTTGAACCCGAGTTCTCGATTGACAGTCCACTGAGTCCAGCACGCTAACCACTGGACTATGACGCGCTGAAGTTACTGATGGCTGCCTAATGAAATATAGCGCATTTTCAGTCAACACTGAATCGATTGGCTGGTTAAGATGACCAGTCGCCGAGATATGAGACACGAGATTTCTTTGAACAAATTCTCTGAAACGACGCAGCGCTCGTGAATAAGCTGGTGCCCTGCGCTTAGATTCTAAATGGCCCTTTAGAAATTTGAAGCTTACTACTAGTAGCAAACATTACCCAACCGATACGTTTGGATAGAAGAGCCTTTCATGGAGACTTGTAGAGTTTACCTTATAATGATTTCATGACATTTATCCTCGATCCGGTGACGAAACGCAGTTTCTTTATTTATAATATCGGCAGAGAGCATTTTAAAGGTGTCTTACGACACAATCGCATTGTCCATTCTATAGCAAAATCTGACGGTTTTCAGGCCCTGTAACGTTGACTGGCAAGGCAAGGTCAACGTTATGTATGCATGTATCGTAATAATAATCTCGAGATTTCAACAACGCCCGATAAAGCTAAGTAGAGGGAACGAACGTAGTCACAGGCGCTCAGTCAAAACAGAGTCAATAGGCAGTAAGATTATCATACTCAGTCAAACTCACTAAGACATGCATGCACAACCGTTTATATTCATGCAGCACTAACTCCTTACATCCCTCCTCGTTGCCTGCGATCATCAAGTACAGGTCTTCTAGCTGAGGCACGATGCAGAACAGTTATGGGCTCTCGTGCATTCCACGCCTCTGTTCCAAAGGAATGGAATCGACTACCACTTTCTCTTCGTAGCTCAAATTCACTTCCTTCCTTCAAAAGCGACTCAAAACTCACTTTTTCTCCTCGGCTTTCAAGGATTTAGAATTCTAAGTGCATCTTCACCTGGCGGCTGACTATCCGCGCCTCAGATTCACATTTCGGTGTGACCTTGCGCGCGTTACAAATTTATTTAATAATAATAATAATAATAATAATAATAATAATAATAATAATAATAATAATAATAATAATAATAATAATAATAATAATAATAATAATAATAATAATAATAATAAATAGTAAAAACATCAGCTCATGTTGTATTAGTTTTTAGCGCAATCTTGCGGCCTCCGTGCGGCCGTTGAGAAGTACCTTGTGTTAAGAGAGACCAGGGATGGATCTGACGATTAAATTAACAAGCTTTAATTATATAAATTAATAAATTAACATTAAGAGTTAAACGACATCTTATATCTATATTATAAGCCGTAGTCTGTTTACGTTGTCCTTCCGTTTGCTTGTTTGTTTGTTTGTTTGTATGTTTGTTTGTCCGTTGTCTAAAGGCTCCGAAACGGAACGCTTTAGCGATTTACAAAATTTTTCGAAACATTCTTACGCCACGTCTAGAACAACGCGACTATTTTCAGCTCGCAATTTTATTTAAACGCCGATATATGGACATTTTAAATTTACAACTTTTTCGACGAGGCTATCTTATAATACCGGCCGTAGTATGGCCATTTGTCCACGTCACGCAGGCTAAAATTAATATGCAATCTTACGTCACGCGGAGCATTTAGGTCAACGCTCTGATTCGCAACCAATCACGATGAACGTTGATTTCAAATGAGAAGTGGTAACGCCCACGGCAGAATTTCAATGCAGCACTTTAGAGATACAACATTTTTAACGAACGTTTTCATTTGAATTTCTATAGATCTCAACCCAACTTTATATCAACTCAAAATTTACTTTAAATTCCGATATTTGGACATTTTAAGTTTCGATGTGATCATAGTTTCAATGCAATTGAATTCTAGCTATGCAGGAGTATATATTGCATAGAGTTGCAATTAAACAATTTCAAGCCAGCGCGTAAATTCGCCAGAGGGACACACGAAAAATTTGCACATCGTTAAATTCAAATTCACGGGCGCTGACGAAGATGTCGTTAAATTCAAATACACGGGCGCTGAGGAAAACCCGGGCGAACGCCGGGTAAAAACGTCTAGTTACGGCATAAAAGGTCGTTGCCGTCGAAAGCAGTAACTTTCTACAGTTCTCACTGTTTATGCGAAATACATTTATATAAGACAACAATTACATGCTTTGACCTATATATAGCTTCAATTGTAAGCATTTTAAAGGTGTTAACTAGAAAATCGCATAATCCATTGTTTTGCGACATCTTACGGCTTTTAATGCCGTTGACGTCAAATTAACCTTAGCAGAATAAACGGAATCTCGAGATTTATTCAGCGCCCAAAGCAGCAAAAGTGGCGAATTCGAGATTAATCATAATTTTGAGCTCAGACAAAACAAAGTCGATACTTATGGATTAAAAGGTCATAATCGGGTCAGAACCACAGGAGACAGACAAACAGGAGTGCCTGCGAATCCTTCAAACCACAGAACAAATCGCGCTTAGTCACAGGCGCTCAGTCAAGCCAGAATCAATAGACATGCAAACTGATCAGGCTCGATCAGTGTCATTGAGACAAGCGATTTGTAGTAAACGGTGTTTAACTGCATGTTTCGTTTGGCTATCACAGCCAATGAAGTCGACTTTACCTTATAAGCATTTCTAATCCGTAAAGTCTGTTGTGATTATGGATCCAGAGTTGAACAACAGCTTATTACAATAAAGGCCGTTGACGTCGATAGAATTATTTTTTAGCACGTCTCACCGTTCGTATGGCATAGTACAGCTAATACAGAACTGCTCTTCTACATTGTGAAGTTAACCCTACTCCTCTTCTCATCATCCTATCTCGCCTCTTAACTCAAACTCTGCTCCGCTTGCCTCTCATCTCCTACTTTCCACTCACGACTGAAAACCGAACTCTTCAAGATATCCTATCCTGATACAACTCCTGCGCCACCACACGACCACCATCATCACCGATTGCCACCGTAGCACCATGCTGTCTCCTCGGCTTGACCTCCCCGGATTTTGACCTGGCACCGAAACGAACAGAGGAGTTTGGCTATTGCGGACTTGATTTGATAGGCCTATAGCGCCGGTGATAAGCTGGTCTCCCTGACGTGGCTTTTGTGGGTGCTGACAAATTTTCGAAGATTTACATTACATTTACTGTAGGCAATCACCATTACTTCCAATCGAACTCAGCAAATACTCAACCGTGAAGTTAACCCTCTGCGTTGATTACTGAAAAGTTACGCTGCTTAATCTTATAGGTTGAAAATCACACTTAAAACAGGTGTGGAGTTATATTTGAACAGTTCTCATCGTTCCTATAATCATAATGCAACGATTAGATCAAATTGATATAGCGCTATGTTGTTGTTTATTGGAGTTTCCGGAGCAATCATGACTAAGATGATGGCCCCCTTACACAGTATGCAAGATATAAAGTTTGTCTCTAATAACATTATATACAACATATATTATTTTCCACTGTTAGCTATTGTTTTCATATAGTCCATTCTTATAGCTGCTTTTGGGATTGCTGCGAGCTGGCTACCAAACCCTTGTCCCTGCCATGCAGGATAAGGGAGGTAGGATTTCTCTATGCTTCAGACCACCTTAATATATATACTTTATTTCGCACAAAGCAGAACAGAGAAACTAAGCAAACTAAGCAGACTAGAACAGAAATACAAAAATACAAAAACTCCTTCCCAAACAGACTGGGAGACAACTCAAACTATTGCTCCTCTCGAAGCATAAACGTAGTGAACCTGCGATCTTACATAATACATGTTGTCTTTTACAGACAAACCATAACCAGAAACTAAATTAATATGCTCATGGCCATAACTGAATGTCAATGACAGCATATTTAGAGTACTATTATCCACCGTTAGCATGTCTTTAAGAAATTTAAACATAGCAATAACTCTCATAGATTTAAAGTCCAAACTGCCTAAACCTGCAATAAATTCTCTTACTGATTCCCATTTGTGAAAACCAAATATTTTACGATAAACATTATTCCAACAAGCATTTAGTTTACTCAGCTGAGATTGAGAAAATCTCACAGCAACTGAGCCATATCTTAAAACTGGTAAGCTATAAGTCTGCTGTAAGTAAAGCTGCATTAACTCCGACAAACTTGAAGAGTTATTGAAAATATTATTGGAAGCTGCATAAAAATTGCGCATTATGCAGTCTACATCACAACTCAGTTTACTACCAGCACAAAAGATGATTCCCAAGTATTTAATCTGCTCTGACCACTCAACCTTTTTGTGACCTAGAAACATATCTGGTAGGGAAGCCTTGAATCGAGGTCCGAATGCTAAGCACCAAGATTTAGTACAATTAAACGCCAGGCCTAACTGACTACTAACGACATCACAATTATCTAGTAAGGCCTGAAGCCCTAGTACCGAAGCCGATAACAAAATGATATCATCTGCATACATGATGCAACCAAGCCAGGACTTGTTAATACAACAACCTAGGCCTGCTGCTTTTGTATCCACGATGAACTTATTAACAAAAACATTAAACAACGAAGGCGACAAAGAACTTCCCTGCCGTACACCACTCTTAACTGCGAATGACTTAGACATACTGCTGTTCCAACGCACTGCAACCGATAGTTTACTATACCAATCCACCAGAATATCAACCACCCACTCTGGACACCCAGACCTTAAGAGGCTAGAATACAGCTTATAATGATTAACACTATCATATGCCTTACTAATATCCAGAGCTGCTGTGAAAACAGTGCTGCCCCTGTCAACAAAAAAATCAATCGAGGAGCGCATTGCAAATAATGCATTAGCACAACCCACACCCTGCTTAAACCCAAACTGCAAATCATCAGACTTAAAATAATCTGCACATATCTTTAATAAAATGCATTCAAATAGTTTTGAAATAACCGGGATAAGAGTGATTGCTCTATAATTATCTACAGAACTCAAATCAGCCAGTTTGTTTTTCACCAATGGAATTATAATGCCATTACCAAAAGCCTCAGGCACAAAACTGTGACAAACCATACCTCTAAACATAGCAGTCAGTAAAACCACAAGAAGTGGATGTGTATAAAGCAAATGCTCTGCACTAAGACCATCAGGACCATTCGCTTTGCCAAGTTTCAATTCATGTATACATTTATCAACCAACTCGACATGTATTAAACTTTCAACATTAATATTATGTATAGACTCAAGCTTACGTTTACATCGTAAAACATTGAAATCACTGACAGCAGCACTATCCATGTCAGAAGTGTGATACACAGAAGCAAAATATTTAGCAAACTCATTTGCAATCCCAACATCATCATGCACACCGTTTACTGTGCCTGAGAGATTCGAAGCCATGGATCGATGGAACTTACGATTCCAGCACTTCCAAAACTGACTGGGTTCCTTACTTAGAAAATGCTCATACAACTTATCATCAAATTTGTGTTCGAATTCATATATTGCTTGCTTAACCTTCGCCATACGCGAGAAAAAAAACTACGTCTTCTATGCTTGGGGGTCCAAATGACCCCCAAGGTATACCTGTTCCTGGGCATGGAATTTGATAATTTTTGTTTCGTTTTTAATGTTTTATGGGTCAGGGAATTTATTGCAGCTACTGCCAAATGCGTGACCTTCACGGATGACCTTGAAATTCAAGGTCACATGCTTTTTTACGTGACCATACCATCATCAGGTGTATCTCTGCTTCTACGCATGCTATCTTGAATATTTGTATTATTGCCGATGTACCCACAGGATATTGCACGTATTTCCAAGTTTACACAGGGAAGATAAACAATGTTCCTGAAAAAGGACAAGGTGTGAGAGTTGTAAAAGATTTGTGCACCCATTTGTATGGCTCAGGACGGAATGTGACAACGGACAACTTCTTCACCGATGTTACTCTAGCTCAACATCTGTTAGATAATTCTCTGACCCTAGTCGGAACATTGAGAAAGTCGAAAGGATGCATACCTAGAGAAATGCTACCAAATGCTAAACGAGAATTGTTGTCATCAGTGTTTGGATTTTCCGGTAAGATGACAATAGTGTCATACGTGCCAAAGAAAAATAAGGCTGTCACCTTATTGTCAACTGCTCATCACGACAATGTGATCTCGTCCGAATGTCACAAGAAACCAGAGGTCATCCTTACCTACAATAGCACTAAAGGTGCAGTTGACACTTTGGACAAAATGTGCAGACAATATACAGTGAAACGTTCTACCAGACGATGGCCCTTGACACTTTTCTTCACCCTTCTGGATATAGCTGCACATAACGCATCCGTGATTTGGTTTCATCAACATCCTGAATGGGTGGATTCTGCAAACACTAATCAGAAGGACAGAAGGAGAGCATTCATATTGGAAATGGGGAAAAGTATGTGTCTTCCATGGATCGACAGCAGAAGAAGCACGCCCTGCGTAAGCGGCAGAAAATCGATAAAGCGGGCTTTGGAATACGTGAATCTGCCTGTTCCTACGACAACACAGAACGACACAGTCATCACTCCTCAGAGAGGACGAT
This sequence comes from Aporrectodea caliginosa, assembly GCA_020284085.1. Classification (NCBI taxonomy): domain Eukaryota; kingdom Metazoa; phylum Annelida; class Clitellata; order Crassiclitellata; family Lumbricidae; genus Aporrectodea; species Aporrectodea caliginosa. The sequence goes on along the minus strand of JACEVL010000433.1, from coordinate 213,245 downwards.
GTCACATGTGCGATCGAAAGAATGACACCAAGACGAAGCACAGATGCAGCACGTGTGGTCAATTTGTTTGTGGTAACCATTCCACACAATCATTTACCTGTACCGAATGTAGTTAGATACACTGGCAACAAGTCATAAACAAATTATGAGAAGTGAAACGATGTAACATAAGATGTAACATAACATATTCCAGTTGTGTTTTGTTTATATTTTGTTGAGTTCCTTGTACCAAATAACCATAGGAACCAAAAAACTTCGTTGTTCTAACAGGTATAATAGCAGAGATAGGTATGGTCATGTAAAAATCATGTGACCTTGAATTTCAAGGTCTTCCGTCAAGGTCACGCATTTGTCAGTAGCTGGAGTGAATTCCCTGACCCCTAAAACATTAGACACAAAAAAATAATCTTCAAGATACCTTGCGTAGAAGCAGAGATACACCTCATTGTATGGACACTAATGATATGGACATGAATTTCACTCTAAGACCTCACCAAAATGACGTCACAGCGTCAGAACTAAGCGTCAACGTATGACGTCACTCATACCATTTTGACAAGGAGGAATTTATAGGAAAAGTCACCAAAGGAAACTTTTTGGTGCCCACATTTTAGAAAGTTACAGATGAAAATATACCCCTGGGGGTAATTTTGACCCCCAAACATGTTGCTTGCTTAATACCCATTTTATATTTAAGAGAACATGAAGTTTTTATACGAAATACTTCACCTGATTTTGGGCGACCAGCATCCTTCCACATCATACCCCAGAACATGGACTTTTGTTTAAGATCATCCAGATGCTCATTCCAAAAAGGCTTTAAAGAATTATGCTGTATTCTAGGAACAGATGAAGCCTCTGCCCTCTGCAGAGCATATACAATATCATTATACATGCAATTGATGGCTTGTCGATGGTTGTGGTTGCTACATCCCACTGAGCACTGAGCAAACGACTGAGCTAACCTGCACTCACTCAGTAAATCACGAGATACCCCATAATAATCAGACAAATTCGCCTTATCCCAACGTAAATAATGCTGCCGAGGACTATTTTTCACAGCTAAATTCCTACCACTTCTATCTAGGAGAGACCTCAAGCTGAAGCTTAATGGTTTATGATCACTGTGATTGAAAACACTTTCAATCACTTTCCCTTCTGTCACTGAGTTATGCAGTGGAACAGAGACAAACATATGGTCAATGCATGAGGACTGATTCAAAGCCACATTCCTATAAGTATTAATACCACCAGTAAAATCATCACAGCTTAACAAGTTATAAGTTTCCATCAGCTTAATAAAACTACTATAACCACTGTTATCCAGTGAACATTGAAAATTAGTATCACCCAAGATTAATATATCTGTGTGGACATTAGACCCCAAAACATGCTCAATAAAACCAAAACATTGATTCAACTGTGCTTTGTACTGAATGGAATTAGAATAACACGGAAAGTATACATTAACTATTATAAGACAACGATTACCACAGTGCAACTGAAGAGCAACACAGCGACCTTCAATGTCTGACCCAATAACTTTAATTTGATTAGATAAACTCTTGTGCCACATAAATGCCACACCACCAAAAGGTCTGCCATGCAGAATACCCCTCCCTAATGCCTCTGACATACCAGAAACACCATAAACCACGAACTGATCGTTAATTATATTTAATTTGTTCATTCCATCTGAAGCCAGCCAGTGCTCTTGTAGGGCAACAATGTGGTGGGATATACACAAATCTTGTAACATGGCAACACCTGACGTGAAGCCATGCATATTAAACGAACAGATATTTAATGACTCAACTGCCATTTTTGCTGTCCAATATTTTCATTTCTTCAGATGCTATGTCGCTGACCTTCTTTTTGAAATACCAGTCACGTACCTCTGCACCTTCTGGCCATGTAGATTCTTGGTAGAATAAATCTTTGTACATGATTGGACATGAGACTCTGAAGGCAGCCGACTTAAAGTTTCGACCCGCCGGAACACTCATCTTGGAACACTGGACGTCTTTGAGGCCTGAATTCTCCAAGAACGTCGTCATCTCCACTTCAGTTGTATCTCCATGCATACGACCGACAAAAGCTGTGATTCTTCTAGGCATTGCCTTTATGGTTGCGGCACTCGTGGTCATGTTTTTGGATCCAAAAATGCGTCGACGTGTGCCTCCAGGATGAGACCTCGCACCTTGGGTAACGTATGGCCGAATTGGTGACTGTGTTACCACAGGCGCCATCGGGGCAGGACTTGAAAGCACATCAGCGTATGACGATCGAACGGATTCCTCTGGAACCACTGTCACTGAAGGCTTTCCCGTCGTCGCCACGAGACAGTCCGTGAGCAGTACCTGATTTGACAGGACACGGGACGGATCATGCGAGACACCACCCGGCGACCCGAGGACCTTCAAAGCCTTTAAGACATCACCCATTTGTTTCTGCAAAAGCTCCACATTCATGGCCATGGCGCAGAAATCCGTGGCATCCGGGCTGAACTGCGGAACTCTCGCCAGATTAGCGGCAGTAAAAACCGGTACCTTAATCTTTTTCGTATCCAGATAGGAGAATAAATCCAACAAATCTTGGGCGTCCAGTTTGCGTTTACCTTCGCCTGAACGACGTACAACCATACGTGGCATGTCCGACACATCTGTGTTTACGTTAGCGGAACTTACATTTTTCGCCGCCTCAAACAAACTCTCCTTTGCACAAAAAATTTCATCAACTGAATAGAAACCACACAGCACGTTTAATAAACCACTTCGCGTTGAATTTGAAAAATTGTTTTGCACATAACATAAAACTTCATTTATTATCACAAAATTGGCCGAGCTCGAAATGTCCGCCATGATCACGTGATCATCAATATACCACCAATGAAGTTTACTCTTCCTTCCCCGTGCAGCTGTTTTCCTGTAGCTCGGCTTTGTTGTTTCGTGGTGCATCCAACGTAACGAGAGTATTAGCGTTCGATAAAGCTAGCGATATGGATGGATGGATCCACAGTTTAACGGCAGCTTATGACAACATAGACCTTTGCCGCCGACAAAGATTAGTTTTGGCATATTGCAGCTCATCTAAAATTAGCTAGCGATGGTTGGTTTCCCAGTTTAACGGCAGCTTATGACAACATTGGCCGTTGCCGCCGGCAAAGATTAGTTTTGGCATATTACAGCTCTTTTTTAGCTAGCGATAAATCGCAATCGCTGATTTTATACCCTCGGTTGATTGCTTTTCAAAGGTGTCTAATGAGACCAAAACATCGTCCATTGTTCAGCGACATCTTAGGCTAGCAATGCTGTTGACGTCTACTTGCCTCACCAGATTTATACAGCGCCCTTACATGTTCTGTTCCGACCTCATTTACAGGCGCTCAGTCAAAACAATATTGATGGACTGGTATATACGGTCAGAATCGAATCCAGGTGAAAGTCCAAAGGGTTAGACAAGTGCTTAGGATAGGAGAGAAGGGAGAGAGAGAAGAGGAAGAGAAGGAATCAGCGTTGGGCCTCTCTCTCAATGCCTGATTGTCTGTCAACAGATCTGCTTCCATACCAGTCTGTCTGTCTGTCCATTTTTTTGCTCGTTTGCTTGTTTGTTTGTGTGGTCGTGGAGGCCACAAAGTGTCGGCTAACAATAGATCGCCAATTAAGCACTATCGCTCGCTCGCCAAGTCCTACAGCTACTGCTACTCTTGTCCATACTAATCAGACTTGACTACTGCTGCTCTCTCTATGCTGGCCTCCCTGCTGCACGACTGAGCTGTCTGGATCGCGTCTTACGCTCTGCAGCCGCTGTATTGGCCGCATACCCAAATTCGACCACATCTCCAGCTATATGCGCGACATTCTTCACTGGCTCCCCCTTAGGCAGCGAATTGAGTATAGGATAGCTGCCTTAGTTTGGTGCTGCCTTCTAGGTCTCGCTCCTGCCTACCTTATCGGGTTTTGTAGCCCCTCCCTCAGTGCCCTGGGCTCGCGTTCTCTCCGTTCGGTTGAACATGGTCTTCTCTCTCTGTCCCTTTTGCTCGCACCTCCACCAGTCAGAGACGTGCCTTCTCTGCGGTTGGCCCCTCGACCTGGAATGGCCTCCCTCTGACACTCCTCTCCCTTCCTAGAACCTCTTCTCAGGCATTCCTCTCTCAACTTAAAATGGTCCTATTTGGCCGCGCTGTGGTTGGGAGCGTCTCTGAGTAGTTACCTTTAAGAGGCGCAATACACATTCAAGTAATGAATGAATAAAGGTTTCGTCTTGGACACCTCTAACACACATTCCACTCACGCCATGAATTGAGAAACTGAGCTTATTAGCATGAACACTCTGCCATTGTTCGTACTCTGACAGTGCCAGTCCCAAGCCTGGATGAAGGAGGAGGGCGACGCCAATGATCTTTGTTATCAGACAGTGTCGGTAAACTGTAAATACTACAACAGCATGAATTGGTTACGTACCATCCAGTAGAAGGTCGATGTGGGGCCAGTATAAAAAGCCTTGATAAAGTCAGAGGGCCACGTTAATTATTTCTCATCGCTGAACACTTAACAGTAATTGGGATACGGACAATTCGCCCCCGGAAGATTCGCTCCCCACATTTCGCCCCCGGAAGATTTGCCCCCGGAACTATAGGAATGAAGCATCACATATTTATTGAATTGTATTGGAAGTTTAATGTGCAGTTTATTTTCATCAATCCAGCTTCCATTTACGCAAAGAATTATTTTCATCAATCCAACTTCCATTTACGCAAAGAATTATTTTCATCAAATTTACGCAATTATTTTCAGCAATCAAATCAAACTTCCATTTACGCAAAGAATTATTTTTTTCTTATCTGGCTGTGTAAATGGAAGTTATATAATTACAAATTAAGATAATGAGAGGTAGCCTACACATAATGGGCCTTTCAGTCAGAAGATGTCAGTATATAATGGAAATACCGTGCTCCTCTTAAGACACCTTTAGCCCAGTGGCGGCGCCAGACACTCTTTGTAACCAGGGCATAGCCAGGGCAGTCATACAAGTAGCCAGTGTAGAGGTGATTTATGGCAAGGTGGCAGCGCGAGCTTATATGGTCACCACACAAACACACACACACGCACACACAGTGGCGTCTAACCCCCCTTCCCACCTGGAATTGGAGAATAAACCCCCAACATTCTGGCCGACTTATATATAAGAGACTCAGAAGTCACTCATACATGTAATTGTAAAGTAATAAACATCAGCATAGTCCATTACAAAAGTTACTATGTACACGCAGCAACTAAAATAAGAAGTTATTATACTGTAAATGTCCATTAATAATGTGTTCTGACCAGTAGCGACTACAGAATAAATCAATAAATTTCACAGCTAACAAAGCACCAGGTAGAATAGAATAATAACTTTATTCTACGCGTCTATGTTATATGCAATGGGTATGGTAACTGGACTGCAAATATACAGGATATATATATATGACAATCTTGATTACACATTTATCTTTCGTAATGACGAAGCATAACGTCTAACATTTAATCTAAGTAGAATAAGCTAATTAATTCTATTACTTAACATATCATGAAAGCAACAATATCAATAGTCTAAAATAATCTCACAAAAAGATGTAGCGCAAACCACTCTGGTAAATATCTAGTCCAGCAGAAGTATTTGTGCAGTTCTCGTGTGCGTTTTCAGAGTATTATCAGCAGCAACTGCAAAACTATACCATGAAATTTTATTTTGATGGCATGCAGCAATTCCACAGTCTTGCAATTATGCGAGAAAAAGGCAACGGAGGAAACTCTGGATTCTCTACATCAGAATGACTACTGTCTTAAGTATTCTGAAATGAAAGCGGTACAAAGTAACTATTCGTATATATTATGTAGGTATCCTGCATTTCCATAGTGCTCATCTTTTCATTATAAATCTACAATTCCAACTGTTTTAAAACTGTAAATACGTGGAATCATAATTCAGCACAGGTCAGCAACTAAGTCGTCAGGTGGAGAAAATCGATGGCTAAAACAATGCTCTAGAAATTCCTTCTCTCTTTTAAACATATCGTCACATATACCACATCCAAAAGATTTTGACTGTTTTACATTCATAAGAGATTTGAATTGGCTAATATACAGACATTCTCCATCTCTAATTTTCGGCAAAGGACCTGCAATTCCACTAGAATGCGGATGTACGATCGTTGAGTAACGTTCATTTTCTTTATCAATAACGCCTGGAATACTAAATCTGATGAAGTGATCAGAAAGGTTAGCAATTACTTCACTTCCCATTTTAAGATCCTGTTGCGGTGTTCCTGCATGGAGTTTAAACTGCTTCGCTGAAGAACTGCTCTTGGTATAAGGTTTGTTGCGCGAGTGTTGCTTCTCAGTTGCATGAGTTCCTCTGTGACTCTTTAGATGTCCAATATCTGTGAACCCTTTATTACAACCCCCACATACATATGGTTTAACTTCTGTGTGGGTTCTCATATGCACCGTCAAGGCTTTTCCTCGATTAAATGATTTCTGACATAGCTGGCATCTGTATGGTTTTTCACCAGTGTGGGTTCTCATGTGCGTTTTCAGATGAACACCTTGATTAAATGATTTCACACATAGCTGGCACCTGTATGGTTTTTCACCAGTATGGGTTCTCATGTGCGTTTTCAGATGAACACCTTGATTAAATGATTTCTTACATAGCTGGCACCTGTATGGTTTTTCACCAGTATGGGTTCTCATGTGCTTTTTCAGATTACCACCGTGATTAAATGATTTCTTACATAGCTGGCACCTGTATGGTTTTTCACCAGTATGGGTTCTCATGTGCGTTTTCAGAGGACCACCTTGATTAAATGATTTCTTACATAGCTGGCACCTGTATGGTTTTTCACCAGTATGGGTTCTCATGTGCGTTTTCAGAGGACCACCTTGATTAAATGATTTCTTACATAGCTGGCACCTGTATGGTTTTCACCAGTATGGGTTCTCATGTGCGTTTTCAGAGGACCACCTTGATTAAATGATTTCTTACATAGCTGGCACCTGTATGGTTTTTCACCAGTATGGGTTCTCATGTGCGTTTTCAGATGACCACCTTGATTAAATGATTTCTTACATAACTGGCACCTGTATGGTTTATCACCAGTATGGGTTCTCATGTGCTTTTTCAGATTACCACCATCATTAAATGATTTCTTACATAGCTGGCACCTGTATGGTTTTTCACCAGTATGGGTTCTCATGTGCGTTTTAAGAGAATCAGATGACCACTTTCAGTAAATGATTTCTTACATAGCTGGCACCTGTATGGTTTTTCACCAGTGTGGGTTTTTGTATTCTCCATGTGCGTTTTCAGAGTACCACCGTGATTAAATGATTTCTCTACATAGCTGGCATCTGTATGGTTTTTCACCAGTATGGGTTCTCATGTGCGTTTCAGAGTACCACCTTGATTAAATGATTTCTTACATAGCTCGTCCTGCCTGTATGGTTTTTCACCAGTATGGGTTCTCATGTGCGTTTTCAGAGTACCACCTTCAGTAAATTCTTTCTTACATAGCTGGCACCTGTATGGTTTTTCACCAGTATGGGTTCTCATGTGCGTTTTCAGATGAACATTTTAATACCTTGAATAAATGATTTCTTACATAGCTGGCACCTGTATGGTTTTCACCAGTATGGGTTCTCATGTGCGTTTTCAGATTACCACCTTGATTGAAATGATTTCCGACATAGCTGGCACCTGTATGGTTTTTCACCAGTATGGGTTTTCGTATTCTCCATCAGGATACTCACTTAATTGTTAATTTCAGTGTTTTATCCAGTATCGGTTCTTTGATGAGCTGTGAGACGATCACCTTCAGTATACAGTTTCTGAAATAATTAACATATGTTTGTGTCTTTAAATGATTCGTACGTGCCTCTCCAATCACAAGATTCTAGACAAAGTCGGGATCTGTATATGACTTTAGACAAGGATGAGTGTTGGTATGCGGTTCAAAGCAATGGACTCTGTAAAAGGTTTTTGCAATTGTTGTTGTCATAGACTTTCCAAGACCAGCAGTGTCCAGTTTCACACATTACCGATTACTTCATTTTAAGTTCGCCTTTCAGATGCTTACAAGAAGAATTCATGTTTCATGTTTAAGTAGTAGTTCTTTTCGAGTAAGACGAGAAATTATTAACACAGAAAAAACTTCATGACGAAATACTGAAGCTATCCATCTGTTGCATAAAAGCACACCTTCATGCTATTATTTAGGATATATTTAGTGAAGATAAAATAGCTGACTATAGACAAAGTTGGAGTAAAAGAAATCCACTCTAATATTATTAAGATGAAAGCCTTGTCTTACAATCAGATTTTGAAGCTCTGAAAGAATGTTGCTCGTCATTTTCATAGACTGCCTAAAAACAAGTAAAGCATCAGCATTAAACATGTTTATAGAACATAATTTCATCACAGCTCAATACAGTAGAATGACTGTTCATTAATATACACTGAAGCATCACCATATGCACCAAAGCATCACACTATCACTCCCGTTCTTAAATCACTCCACTGGCTGAAAAATCCCTTGAGCGCACCCACTTCAGAGTCTTATCTCTAACCTACAACACAATGCAATTCTAGTATCCAAAGTACCTTCGCACACTCTTCACCATCCAGTCATCCCGGTCTACCCGTTCGTCCTCATATCTCACTCTCTCCCGTCTCGATGTAAAGAAAGAATGGTATAAAGTCTCATAAGATACGAGCATGGCCTACTCCTTCTGGCCTTTAGAGGTTTCTTCCAGCATGGTACAGAAATACACTCTTACCAAACAAGAAATGCTAAAGCCTTTCGTCCTGTTTTTGCTCACACCAATACACGCCTATTCTCCATTAAATCTGTTGGTACTGCCATTTGGAACAACCTTCCCAAGGACATTCGCGATGCACGAAACTTACACATGTTTAAGAAAATGCTACGCCTACACTTAATTAATGACTGTAATTCACGTGTACCTTGCGAGTAGAAATATGTTTTATCTAGTTAAGACAAAAAAGTGACATGTTATGCTGCTCATGACTATTGTACTTTCTGTGGTTTACTGTTAATTCTTGATGTTCATTGGCTTTGTTTTATTAAATGTAACACTCATCTAGGTGTCCCTAGTTAGCGGGACTTTGGTCCCTTCTGGGCCTCCTATTGTGCGTTTCTAATCAGAGCGGAAAATTGTATGCTTAATATTTTGAAACGGTGGCAATAAAACTTTTTGATTGATTGATTGATTAATTGT